>JAVYIG010004886.1:65000-149478 GCA_035222895.1 Strongylocentrotus droebachiensis
TAATGGGTCGAGAATGGAACAACAAATCATCTTCTTTCTCTAATAATTTCATGAAACATCAAAGCTTATGCGCTTCGCGCCTAATAGGGGGGGGGGGGGGGGCAGCGAGCTGCCCGAATATGAATGTTGATATCTGTTCTCGTTTATTTTGGTGATAAATAACACTTTCACAAAATACATATTATGCTCAAATTTTTGCTCGCTCGCTTCGCTCCCTAGCCGAATTGTGAAACCAGAAAATTACTTTTTCGGGCAAGAGGCTTCAGCCCCCCCCCCCCCTCCGATGAAAATGTCATAAATTGTACCGGTATGGTGCTTCTTATATGACCTTGTTAGTACAGTATTGGTATGTCGAGTTGAAAAGACGGTCTGCGCAATTTTCAAATTTCCGCCCCCCCCCCCCCCTATTGGAAAATCCTGGATCCGCGCCTGCCATGTGCTTGCTGGAAGCATCCTGGGTTTTCTTTTTCAATTATATATATATAAGATGTGTTTCATTGATGACCTTTACAATACATGGGTAATCAGTTAAACGATTTGGATCCAGATATATGCTTATATGAACACGGTAATACTTGTTCATGTTATACACCCAGTGAATTGAACTCTTTTTTGGGTAAAAAATGAATATAATTTCAGTTTAATTCACATGGATGCTCGTAGTCTTAATAGAAATGTTGATAGCATTACAAATCTTCTTGATACATTGTCGAATAAATTCTCAATAACTGCCCTTTCCGAAACATGGATTTGTGGTAAACCAGTTACTCCATTTCACTTACACGGTTATACTTTCATACATTCGGATTGGGTTGGTTGTGTTAGTAGAGGAGGAGGTGGTGCATTTTTTTGTAAAAGATGATATAACATGCACCGTTTGGAATGATATCTTTAACACCAATGATGATTCTGCCTGTGAATATTCATTTGTTGATATTACACTAGGACCTACTTTAAAATACACAGTTGTAGTCATTTATAGAAAGCCAAATTCAACCCCCAATCCCACACATGTGTATAATTCAACTGTGACGCGATAACTATATAAATAAGGCTATCTTTATAATCATATATTTCCTACCGATTTGAAATTGTTATTGTTGTTTCGATAGCTACTGCTGGGATACGCTTGGTCTAAAGTTTCTAAACCATTGTAAGGTCTATTCTTTTTTTCTTTCTTTTCCTCTTTCTCCAACTTCTGGTTGATTTCAAATAGTAGAATACGGATCTTATGGTCTTTGAGATTTATAATACTGCATCAATATAATTAGCAGTTGTATTGTAAAAATTCCATGAATCCTTTGTGTGTTGTCCGTTACCAGGAACATTTTTAAATTCATCACATTCTGTGGGTACACTGTCTTCAATAAACATGAAAATGTTCACACTTTATTCTCATTGTTGTGGGCAAAAGGGTTGTTTTTATTCATTTGATCCATATTATTAGAAACTGAAAAAGAAAAACATGAATCGTGCCTCAAACTGTAAAGTTGATTAATGAATAAAAGAAAACTTAAACATGGATTATGGACGACAAGCATGGAGTCCTAAATACAAATTGCACATTACATAGAAAAATGAAATTCCTTCAGAAAACAATGAAATTTGTAAAACTTTGATCTATCATCCCCATTGACAAAATGTAATATAATATTTCCAACAAATTTCTCATCTGGTTTGGAGAAAGTTCACTTCGGACAATATGTAAAGGTTCTATTATTTATTTGACATGTGTACTAAAATAACTATGATGTTTATAATATAAAAAGAACCAAAATGCAATGCTAAAGATTCTAACAATGTACGAAGGACCAACCACCATAAAAGGGGTAGTTTAGCCTTCTCAGGTAATGACAATCATATGTCTTTATGTAAGACTTCGTCTCAAATAATAATCTCTAGATACTAATACTGTACAACAACTGAGGAACACCCACCACAATGTATGAAGACAAAGAAGAGAAGAAGAATGATTATAGTTTAAATGATGATATTAGAAAAACGAATATAATCTGCTTATAACGAGATACCACCAGGTATACTACAACATAGCGACAGGGCCGTAGGGACTCATGCCCCCCCCCCCCCCACAGCACCACTCAAATAAGTAAGAATGAAAAGAGAACATTATGGCCCTCTCACATTTACATGCCTCCCCTCCCCTCTCCCCCGAAAAATAAAATGATGTAAGTGCCCGCTCATTCGCTGCACCCACGATATGACACAGGGTTCCACTGTACACATGGTACAGCTAGCCAGCGCCAAAACGCTGAAGTTTAGATAAAGAGGGCGCCCGTTGATATCCCCAGGATGATGGCAGTACTCAGGAAAGCCCCGATGTCGATGATGAGCAGAATCCGTGGTGGAGATGAACCGTCTCCTTCCTGAATCCAGAAGCGAAACAGAGGAAAAGAGAGTGAATGTTTCTTGGTGGAAAGGTAGGGATCCCTGTGGAGGTTTTGTGGTGTAGTGCATGATAAGTACATGATACCAATATGAGTTACAAGGTACGGAGTTCGAATCCCTGTCACAACAATAATGTCCTTTCGCAAAGCATTAATCTACATTTGCCACTCTCCGCCCAGGGAAGTAAATGGGCACCCAGTAGGAAGAAACTCCTTAAATACTCTAGCGCCTTATCATGCAGAAGCTCAGCTAACGCAGGGATAGTAATATGATTGCAGGTGGACCTCTGAAAGAATATTATTGATACTGAAGAGGCTACCCTAATACACATATTATTATCATTATCATTAACATTCTTATCATTATCATTACTATTATATATTATTATCATTATTATCATTATCATTGATATTATTATCATTATTATTGATATTATTATCATTATTATTGATATTATTATCATTATCATTGATATTATTATCATTACTATTATGTTATTATCATTGTTATATCATTAGTAGTAGTAGTATTATTGGCATTATTTTCATCATCGTCATAATCGTTATCATGTATGTTAATTTGTTTTAAAATGTGTTTGTTTCTTTGTTTTTCGTCTTTGATGTTGTTTTTGTTGCTGCTCTTTTTGTGTATTTCATCGTTTTTTATGATGTGATACAAAAAGTGTTTTAAAGTCGAATTTGAATATGAGACGATCGTAACTACTTCGAAAAATCAATTATAAAAAAGGGCAATTTCGATTCCCCGTTGTAGGTGCTACATATATTATGTTCGGACTACGTGAATATGTCAACGTAGTGCTTGCACATTTCAATGGGTGACGTAAAAGGCCACTGAAATTGCTATAGGTTGATTTTTTCGAAAGTAGTTGTGATTGTTTTATATACAAGTTTTCCTCACAATGAGCTGTCCTGGCTTCTCCTTGGGGTAGAAGCGATAGATGAGGCCATTGACGACGCTGACGAAAGCGAGGATGAGCATCCCAACGATGAGGAACCGACCAAGTCTGGTCGTCGAGTAGGCGGGGACCTCTGCACTGAGCGCTGCCGACAATACCACCAAGGCGATGAGAACGGAACCCGCGATGACGATCCGTACTCCGGCCGATGACGGACTGATCAGGAAGACGATCAGGATAAGCCATGCCGTGATCACGGAGGAGGCGATACGGCCGTGGGTCTCTCTTCGACGGACAACCAACGAGAATGTAACATCCTCGAATGTTTCCCCCGGGCAGCAGCTGTATAATTCAGTATGCTTTGTAACCTTTGTGTCGATGATATCCCAAATCGGATGCTCCAATAGATCTGTCTCTGACATCTCAATCCGGTCTAATAAGGTTATCACAGATGCGTCATACGCCCATGATCCCCATTTCAGGCTGCAGTTCTGAAAGATAATAAGTAGAAAATGTCGTAGTAGTCACTAATTATTATAGAACGTTTCACGTAGAATCACTGGTTGATTGTATTGTTGTAACCTTACCTTTATCATAAGAGATACAGAATTTCGAACTCTGGCTACTTTGCGGGGCGTCAAGACAATGGCTGTGAGTACCTGTGTATTATTAATCCGATGTGACAGCAGTCTTAGGCCCACCACACACTAAAGAAAGTGTAGACGATCATATTTTCGAAGAAATCGCAGTGGGATTGGATTTGCAAACTCAACAAAGATCATCTTCCTGCTTATGGTTCTGAATAAAGATATTAATAATAACCATAACAAGTTTAGTGCATAAATGCCTTCTAGTCCGGTTAAGAGCTGAATCTGCTTTACAAGGACATATATAAGGGCAATGTGGCGTAGGACCAATGAGACATAGCACCAATGAGACGTAGGTCCACAGGGACATAAGGAAAATGTGGTGTAGGACCATTGAGACATAGCACCAATGAGACGAAGTTCCACAGGGACATAAGGACAATGTGATGTAGGACCATTTAGACATAGCACCAATGAGACGAAGGTCCGCAGGGACATAGGACCAATTATGGTGTAGGACCAATGAGACATGGCACCAATGAGACTTAGGTCCACAGGGACATAAGGACAATGTGGTGTAAAACCATTGAGACATAGCACCAATAAGACGAAGGTCCACATGGACATAGGACCAATTATGGTGCAGAACCAATGAGACATAGCACCAATTATGGTATAGGACATATGAGACATAGCACCAATGAGACGTAGATCCACAGGGACATAAGGACAATGTGGTGTAGGACCATTGAGACATAGCACCAATGAGACGAAGGTCCAGAGGGACCATAATGACAATGTGGTGTAGGACCATTGAGATATAGCACCAATGAGACGAAAGTCCACAGGGACATAAGGACAATGTGGTGTGGGACTAATGAGACATAGCACCAATGAGACGTAGGTCCACATGCACATAGGACCAATTATGGTGTAGGACCAATGAGACATAGCACCAAAGAGACGTAGGTCCACATGGACATAGGATCAATGTGGTGTGGGACCAGTGAGACATAGCACCGATGTGACGTAGGACCACATGGACATAGGACCAATGTGGTGTGGGACCAATGAGACATAGCACTAATGAGACGTAGGTCCACATGGACATAGGACAATGTGGTGACACGATTGTAAAGGGGCATTAAGACACACGGAAGATGGGACCAACAGCTCGGGTATGACCAAGGTCCAAGAGTTATACTAGTAGGCCTAATATAATAACGCCACATGCGCCACGACGTGACGTATTTAAGCGTTTTTAATATATATCGTTCGTTTGCTCGTACGAAGAATATCATCTAAATAGGAAGATCCTTATTTAACCAACTGTCCTTAAACACCGTGAGGGGATTTGTAGATAGGACAAGAATCGATGACGTGATCCATAGTTTGGATCTTTCCACAGGCACAGTTTGGCGATGGATCAGCTAATATTGTGTAGGGCCGACTCCAGTCCTGATCCGATTGAGGTTGACCCAGGCTGTTCTTGAGAGGTCGCTGCCACTTGGTTTTGAACAGGGCACCGGGATGAACTCCTTCAAGTCGGTAGTATAGACGGATTCCACTGGTCTGACCAGCGTTTATATATATGAACATGAAGAAGCCATTATTATATCTAAAAACTCACAACCAAGAGTAAAATCAAGATTGTAGTCTTACGTGTTGATCGTAGGGATAGTCTGTCAGATCCATCGTACATGTTGCTTCAAGATGCATGGGTGGGATATAGAGGACACTACCATCATCGTACACAATAGCGGAAACTCCACTCATCAGGCTTTCACTCGGTGAGTTACTAGAATGGGAAGAAACAAGATCTTGAATGACAGACAACAACATTCTGAACGACAAATGAAATGGTATTAGAATTATTCACCACCCGATCACATTTTTGAAACGGCAAATAATAGTAACGTGCAAACTCAACCGTAAACATATTTACGACACCTTCTTCGGAGACAATACGCTACATTTTTAACATTTTTGATAAAGCTAGCTTAAAATCCTAGAGCCAACTCCAGGGGGGGGGGGGTCGCCCCCCTCATTTTTTTGTTTTGTTTACAGTAATGGGTGACCCATATTAAAAAGGTAACCTTACCCCCCCCCCCCCCCTTTATTCTGCGGCTGGCTGAGTCGTTAAAGCCTTAAAATAAAATATATTCAAAAGCAAAAATGTATTTATATTTATTCTACATCAAGAACACGAAATCTCCTTGATAATAGAAAATATAAATGATTTAAATCAACATTTTATGCCTTTTAAAATAACTTCTACATAATTTTTAAGTCCAACTTAGAGATAAGTTCAACTTAGGATCTTTGTGAAACTCCCCCCCCCCCCCTGTATCCTTATCATAATACCTATTGAAGAGGGTTATATCAGGCACCCAGATTTCTGAGGGAAGCAAGTGAAGTTTGGTGATGTTTCCGCATTGGGCTGGATCCCATACCAACCTTGGGTCAATCCAATCCTTTCAAAAAGGAATAAAAAAGGACAATGGGTGAAAGCAAAATAATTATATTGATATAAAGTGATAAATTCCATTTGTATATTTTCATGAAATTCTACCGCCTCCATAACACTCATCTCCCTCTCCCTTAAATGTGTATATCAATTAACCTGATCAGGGCTGCGTTGCATGTACAGCTTAGCATTTATGGTAACTTTGCCATTAATATTAAATACCATGGCAACATCACTCAACAGCCAATCAAATCAAGGTTTTCATGGAAGTTACCATCAACGCTTAGTTTTATGCACCGGGGCCCAGAGCTATTGAAATTTTATTCTCCTTCCTTGTTTAATCAAGATGCTCCATTATTTCGAATGCTCTCCTTTGTGTGTGTGAGGATGGGGGGGGGGGTATGTTTGAAAAATATCAGGCTAAATTGTCCCCATACCTAACCGGAAAGAAATACAGCCCCTGACCGAAAATTCTTTTCGAAATGTCTAAATAACGAAATGTTGGATAAACACACCTTAGGAATGATGATGGTGACAGATTCATGAATTGACTCACTTTTTTTAAATTTATTTTTAACATGACATTAAAGGGATAGTTGAGTTCTGTTGCAGAGGGCGCTACACAAATTAATTCTTTTGTGTGATAATGAAAAACTGAGTGTCAAATTTGAAAGAACATAATATTTAAATGACAAAATCATCTTTGTTTGATCAAAATCGGTTCAGAGTCGGCTGAAATATAACGATTTCTAATACTTGTGTACCACCACAAATATTAAGTATTTAGAAAAATTTGAAAAAACCGTTGAAAACCGTTGAAAAAACGCCTTTTACGCCTTTTACGCCGTATTTCAGCCAATGCCGATGTTGGCTTTTTTCTTGGCATTTTCATGTTGCTTATATTACGCACAACCAGCCGGCCCATGTATTGTTAGTTTTAATTAAATAATTAATTAACGGTCACCATGTTTTTTTTTTAAGTGGAGCTGAATTAGTATGCTCGTGTTGGCTAAATTTTTACACATTTTGGGGTCTAAAATTACCTTCATAGCAATTTTAGGTTCTTAAAGGGCACTAGAAATGTCATAGATAAGAATAAGAGCAATAACCATGCACTTTGAAGGCATTTGCGGTCTAAAAAACAGAACTCAACTATCCCTTTAAGTTACTCTTCACCTTTCTTATCTTATAAAACAGAGTTAACTGAATACTCGCAGGAATTTTTTTGTGGCGGTATACCCACTATACCGTGTCATATACGAACGATTCTCAAAAAAAATCGAACCTTGGAATACAAACTGTCGGTTTCTGAATATTGAATGACGGGGGAGATAGTAAACAAATAATAGGCCTAAATAATGCTAATGTAACACAACTATATCGCGGTATAAAATAAGTACTTTTATTTTACTTTCATTTTATATAATATCACTTACTAAATACATCCGTACGTTCATCTGAATTGTTCCTTTGAATAAATCCTTTAAGAAAAAAAAGTAACAATATATTAAATTTTAAAAACAGACAATGGCGTCCATTAAAATGACCTCATCGTTGTATGTCATGAAGTTCAAATTGAGTGCTTGGACTTCACACAATATAAGTTACACATTGATATGCTTTGTGTGACAATCCTTTCTATTTTAAAAAATATTCTTCTTAGTAGTCATTTCATATTCTATGAGAATTTCTCTTTGATATATCACTAGCTTTGTAAAAAAAAAAGATTGGCAAAAATTTGGATCAGTTGTATATTTCAGTTATCTACTTGTATATGCAATATGTTTAATATTGATATTGATAAATTTGATATTGATAAATTCCTAGCATTCTAAATTCCCAATTCCCAATTATTTTACTATCTGACCAGTCTGAACAATGGTTATGAATTACAGAGGGGA
Source organism: Strongylocentrotus droebachiensis (assembly GCA_035222895.1). Classification (NCBI taxonomy): domain Eukaryota; kingdom Metazoa; phylum Echinodermata; class Echinoidea; order Camarodonta; family Strongylocentrotidae; genus Strongylocentrotus; species Strongylocentrotus droebachiensis. The sequence goes on from JAVYIG010004886.1 coordinate 73,278, forward strand.
GTGATTTGCAATTTCAACCCCTCATTCCCCTCCCCCCCAAAAACAAAATAAAAATTGCTATCATTATCATTATTATTTGATTATATCTTTTTGTCATTATTACTGTTATAAGTGTAATTATTTTGATTGTTGATAATAATAATAATAATAATAATAACAATAATAATAACAATAATAATAATAATAACTAGATTTGTAATACTTGTTTGGAACAAGTATAGGTGGGCTGATCCAACTAAAATTGAGACAAAATCAAAAGGACATTTAAGATAACTTATTGTCTCAGCTACAACATACTCGAAGTTCAGCGTAAACGAATCTAAAACGACGGAGATATTGTTCGCGAAAGACGGAAATGTAGAACCCAGTTTTGAGAAAAAGTAATGTCCCGTAGAGAATACACGCAAAATGTGAAAAATTGACATGCCACCTTTAATCTCAAATATACGCCATGATGCCTTTGTCAGAATGAAAAATCGTGACTATATCATTTGTTGAAAATTGTCTCAGCTAGAACATACCAAAATTTGGAAGAAGATTGATCAATATTTACAGAGATACAATCAATTTTCCATAAATATGCTGACGTCATAATATGCAAATTGGAATATTGAGTTCGAAGGCCATTATGATGACGTCATGAGTTAATTGAGGGTCAAATGAGACATGAAACAATATCTCCGAATCATACTCTATCAAAATATGACAAAAATTGGGATCACCTTGCATCCTAAAGAGCTACAATAGATTTTGTATGGGCATGTTTTTGCCCATATATGCTATGTATTACAAGAGCTCGCGCGCACGGAAATTTATGTTAAACGGTCGATCATTCCGTTATTAATAGTCATAAAGAGACAAACATGGTATCAATTTGTTTGTAAAAATATGTGAAATATTATGAAAGAAAAAAAAAATGGCGATTCTATGTTGTGTAATTGTTTTACGCGCGAAAACGCGCGCGCATGCACGTATGCGCGATTTTTTATAAAATGCTTAGAATGGCCTAAAACGTATGCAAAATGATTTCAAGACGATTTTGAGCATTTTAAAATTTCGCGCGCGCATTGACGCGCGGACGTACGCGCACGTGCGCGTTCTTTGACCTGAAATTGACCGGACGGATATTGACCTTGATCATGATAAATATGAATGAGAAATAGCTTTTGGTTATGAAAATATGATCATGAGTTGATTTTCGTAAAATTTTACAAAATGGCGCCTAGATGACGTCATCAGTCAAGGTCAAGGTTAAACAAATTTCTGTGCTTTGTACATATGCCTATACATATGTGTGCCAAATTTCAAGGCATTTGTTTGAGCCATTTTCAAGATATCGTGCTAACAAGAAAAGCTCTAACGAAAAAATAAGGTGATCTGTATAATATACAGCCCACCTGATAAATAAATAAATAAATAAAGGCAATTCTAAAGAAATTATAAGGTGGTCTGTACGTTATACAGCCCACCTGATAATAACAATAGTGGGTTCGTGTATAGCGCTCATCATCTGTCAGACTTTACACTCCCGGCGCTTGTTGTTATAATTATTATCTCTGTTATCATTATTAGAAGTAATAGTACTATTATTATTATTATTATTATTAGTGTTATTAGTACTAACTTAATCATTATAATTATTATTATTAGAAGTATTATTGTTATTATCATTATTTCCAATTTTATCTTTATTATTAATATAATTATTATTATTATTCTTATCATTATTATTCTTTTCATTATTATTATTATCATTATTATTATTATTATTATTATTATTATTATTATTATTATTATTATTATTATTATTATTATTATTATTAGTAGTAGTAGTAGTAGTAGTAGTAGTAGTAGTATTTGTACTAACCAGTCCTCGAAGCTTCATCAGTGACATTCCCAAAGTAACTCGGTTAGCCTGATCATAATATGGAAGAGTTTCTTTACCGGCATAGGATTGGAGGAGGATTGCTCTTAGGCGACCGTGATCACATGGGTATTCAGAATAGGAATCTAAAAGAAAAAGAAAAAGAAAAAAACAAAATAATACAACTTTCATAGGATAGAGGTTGTGTCTGGACGCTTAATCATGCAAAGACCCCCCATAACGATTGATATATGATGTGTCCCCCCACATCCCCCTTTTTTTGTTGGGGGGGGGGAACTGCTATGTATTTTTGGACAGATATTTGTTCTGTCCCCCCTCCCCCCCCCCCCCAATACCCATATTCTTAGAATCCCGGTTTCGTCACTGGATTATTACCATAAGGAGAATAAGATGTAGAATTCATACTATCCTGGGCGGTGGTGCATGTCAGCGACGCCACACCTAGCAGGATCAGGTAGCCATAGAAAAACTTCATGACGGAGATAGTAATCTGAAGAGGAATACAATGTGGAAATTTTCAAATTAATTTTGTTGACACATTTTGTAACAAGACAGTTTAAGATGCTGAATAGGCTGAACAAAATACAAGCTGATAACATATTACTAGAGAAGGGGTTACGATGTTAACAGACGAATTCAACGAGTATTTTCAAATGTTTGGTGATGGCTTTAAGGCATCTAGGTAAACTATAGGTATCAGATTGGGAAGAATACTTATTAAAAAATACCAACAAATAAATACTTGCCTTCTTTTCGAATCCCGAAACACAAAGTGGCAAAATCTGCGTCGAAATAAAAAAACATGAGTTGGTCTACCAACAGAAGCTTTAGATGAAGTGGGAAGGTTAGACCTTTTGAAGTGTTCGATTAAGAGACAAACTTAATACTGGGCGCTATTTTGTTGCTGGTAGATATCATCCAGGTCGAAGATGCGTTAGGGGCGTTGAACCCAAGAAACGAATAGGGGCACTTTGATTTTTACACACCCCATACGCAGAACAAAACAACCACAAATATAAAGAATATTGCTCCCTTATTGTTAGTGTCCTTTTTATAATAATTTATAATAGTTAACAATAATTATTTCTGTAGTTTAAATCATGTTCCTACCTTCACATGGAGGGGAGGGAGGAGGGCAGGGAGACTTATTTACCAACCCCAGTGATCATCCGACAATTATTGTTGCTCTTCGTCTTCTTTTCCATCTTTTTTGTCTCCTTCTTCTTCTTCTTCTGATTTCTTTCTTTCTTTTTTTTTTCTTCCTCCAATTATTATACCAAGGTTAGGGTTAACGTTGGGGCTAGGTTTAGGGTTAAGGTTAGGACCATGATTGAAGTTAGGAAATCGATGCTGACCGAAGCATTTGTCGGTAGAGAATTATTTTGTCACCAGAGCATTTATCGTAAACTCCGATATGATGGGTCTGTATTTTTTTTTATTTTTTTATTTTTTTTTTTTTTTACTAATTCAGGTTAACTCGACCTTGGGTCTAGAATCACTTATTTTGTTTAAGGAAACTTGCACCGCGGACTATTCTTCCTTGTTAAACCCGATTGTTGAACAATTATTGGTAAGACCCACGTCAGTTTACATTTTAGTAAAATACGGACCAAGATCCGAGGTTTGTCTTCTCCACGGTGGTTTTGATATGGTTCTATCATCGGTTGTATTAATTGCAACTGCCAGCAGATTATTACAAGTTTAGTATATCGTCAGCAGCTCCGTACTTGAAACGACTAAACTGAAAATAATTGTTAGGGTCTAGAGTAAATTGATATTGACTACAGTGTAAAATGGAGTACAGAAATGACATTGGATACTTTTTGAGACAAGGTCAAGGAAGAGAGAAACAAAATAAAAGAAAGGATTATATATTCTCATGGCTTCTTCGTTTGAGAAATAACAAGGCGGATATGAACTGTCTACACTATGAACATGACAGACAATGAAAGCGGACAAAATATACAGTTCCTCAGGTAGACAAAGGGACATCCCTTCACTGCTATTATGTAAAAATTTGTAGAACAGGTGTCACATGCATATTCACCTGTTCTACACATTTGTACATAATAGCAGTGAAGGGATGTTCCTTTGTTTTCATGAGGAACTGTATATTTTGTCCGCTTTCATTGTCTGTCATGTTCATAGTGCTAGGAACTCCATAGCATAGGAACTCCGCAAAACTTTTGTCTATTCATAGGAAACACATTTTACCTAGACTTGTCTCTCTCTCTCTCTCAGTCTCTCCCTCTCTCTCTCTCTCTCTTAGTCTCTCAGTCTCTCTCTCTCTCTCTCTCCACTGTCCATCTATCTCTACACAATGTATTTCATTTATCTCCACCTGTATCTCTCTCTCTGTGAAATATATTTCTTATTTTTTCATTTTTCAAGAGGCAGCTACCAATGTTACGAAATTAACTCCAACACATAAAAACGGTCCCCCAAAAGAAGACAATTCAAAAGATCTTAAATATATTTGCCTGAATTCGTTCATAAGTACGACATTATATTTAAAGCAGTTAAAGATGATCTGAAATAAAAAAAATCAGTGACATTTGCTCCAGTGACAATTGCTTGAGATATCTTTGCAATAGCACTAGTGATAATCTATAGCAAAAGTTCGTCATCCTTTACCAACATCTGATTGTTGTTTGTAATGGTATTGAGCGTATCCAGACACCTCCCCCTGGACATCCACCCCCGGACAACCACCCCAGACAACTACCCCTAGGACAACCAACCCTAGGACAACTACCTCTTAGGGCAACCACCCTCTAGGACGACTACCCCCCGAGACAACTACCCCCGGACAGTAACCCCCAAAGACAACTACCCCTAGGACAACTACCCCCAGACAACTACCCACAGACAACAACCCCCTAGGAAAACTACCCCCGGACAACTACCCCCTAGGATAGTTGTCCGGGGGTATGTGTCCTAGAGGGTTTTAATTTTTACTTAAATCTTATTTTTTGGGAGCTATTATGTCTCCATTTGTCTCCATTTGAACTGAACTGATATTTCATTTGTCTGGCAAATGGTCCATGTCGTGGGTTCAACTTTAAGTTTATAGTAATAATATGCTGAGTTCGGACTTTCACTCCGTTGAGAAAGGTGTACTGTAAAGACCACGCCCCCTACGCACAGTCCCCCTAAAATGCCCCTTTTTACTTCATAAAAGTGCCCCTTTTAATTTATAGTAGTTGTTCGTTCTACATTCTTATAAGTGCCTCTTACCACTTCTGATAATTTTGACACGTGCCCTCCCTTTTCTTTCTAATCAGTGCCCTTTTTCCTTCTGATAAATGCCCCTTTTCTTTTTTAATAAGAGCCACTACCCTTCTCACAAGTACCCCTTTTCAGGTACAAGAATTGCTCCTTACCATCTCTGATATTAAAGTGCCCTTCTATTTTGACACGTGCTTCTTATCTTTTAAATTTAGTGCCATTTTCTTCTGATATTTGCCCTGTTCCCTTTGTAATAAGTGCCCATCTTCCGTTGTCATAAGTGCCTCATTTTCACCTCAGGTAATTCCTCTTTTTCCTTTCTAAAAAGTGTCCTTTTCCCTTTGGATATGCGCCCCCTTTCCTTTCCCCGTAGAATGTGCTCCTAATTTTAAGCGATTAAGAGCAACTTTTTCTTTAATTTCACCCAAATCTGGCTCGCTACACTCGCTCGTATTTAAGTTGATATAATTGTGCTTAAAACCCCATCAGGATTGTTTTTCCTCTTTATAAGATGTAATTTTTTCCACTGCTTCCGGCCAAATCTCAAATTTTTTGATCGCTCGCTTCGCTCGCAAATAAATATTCATACCATTACACCCAATTACAAAGTACATGTATGATGCTTAATCAGTATCTTGGACCATGTAAAGAGAGAAACAAACTTTGAAATCATCCCTGATAATGAAATCACAATGTACGAGTATTTATGTCAATGTCTAAAAATTGTAAATTTTCGTTTTGAGGTTTCCTTTTGTAGGTGCCCCTTTTCCAGGAAAGTGCTTTTTCTCGTTGGTGCTTTTTCTTTTTGGTGCCCCCAACTTTGAATGAAACACCGCCGCCCCTGGCCTGCTCGAACCCGTGAGCTTGCGGGGGCTCCGCCCCCTGGACCCACGCCAATTTACGCTTCGCTCTACCCGATCGTAAATACTTTAGCCCCCCCTACTTTGAAAAATGTTCCGCGTGGCCTGTTATATTATTGAGCAATGTCATAAAACAATTTTGAAATAAAACGATATTTGATAACCACTGACACTGACATTTGTCACTACATGTATTTCCTACACATACACAAACACGCGCGCACAAAATGCAATCAAATACAAATCAAACAATTTAAAATCCACAATATTAGATCATCATCGATATAGCATTGATTACACCAAAGAATGGATTACACAAAGATAATCACACTCGCGCGTTCACCCCACACATACAAGTCTTGTATTCTTATCTCTCCGTATTGCATTAAATTCAAAGAACTTCACAGAAATTTAAAATAAAATGAAAGTCTTCCCTAATAAGCGTATAACCTTCAGGAAGAGACCCATCATTCTGTTTGCCCGTAGGGCATTATTTCATAAAATCTTGTCATTTTAAGATACAAATGAAATTGGGTCACTGAAATGGTAGCATTTGTTTGGTTATAAGAAGATTGTTGATAGATCAGTGGCAGCTGTTATTGATACTTCAATTTATGAAACAAGATCAGGTCGTCCATTATTTTGTATTGATGAAACCATTCCCAAGCATGGTTGAATGATATATCTATTAATTAATTATCATCCTAACAGTGAACTGCTACAATTGATAGCATAGCCTAACTACTTAGGATGTTTAACCTGCTGATAAAATGTTCATAATGTCACAAGATATCGAAGATATCGTTATCAGTGTGTATATTATGCGTCATTCATCCTGTAATCAGGGTAATTGACGAAAGTTCAATGAGCACATTGCAAATACGCGTTTAGATACGACACAGATCTCAACGTAGGCAGTAGCGGTTCTTGAGGGGGGGGGGGGGGGGTAGACTCCAAAAGTTTCGAGGGCACATGAATGCAGGAAATACCAAATCTCCAGAAAAACCCACCAATTGAAAGTCCTCCAACCACCAAAATAAAATTTTGAAAACCCGCTCCTTGTTACATATGATTTTCAATGCGTTATCACTTCACCCTGAAACATTTAGGGTGACAAGGTCAGTATAAATACTAATTGATTATACCTTTACATTTTATTACAAGCATTCGGAAGGAATTAATGAATAATCTACTGTGTTGCATTTATTTGAATTCTGATAGAAACCCGCTTCACCTGTGGATTCGAAAAGAAAGAAAATGTTTTGACAGAAAAGTAATATTTTTTAGGGATTGGGAGTAAAGATAAGCATTCATATAATATAACATTTACCATCTCAGGAAAGTGCATGAACTTCAAATTGACCAAAATATATCAATGTCCTCTTAAGTTGTAAAGATACCGTGGGAATATAGTAGGCCAGGGGGGGGGGGGGGGAGAAGGGAGGGGGGGGGGGCTTGCAGTCAGGGGGACAGGAGTCATCATTAATTTGAGGAATTATTGGCCTAAAGAAACATGTTTTATTGTATTTTCGGACTGTGTGAGAAGTCTTATAAAGGCACCTTATTGAAACACAAACAGTTGCCAAGTCGGTATGGGTACATTTGATTTGTTAGAACACAACGCAGTTTAAATTTTATTTACTGCTGAGAGAGTTCATCATCTCAGTGTTGAATCTAATTCACCATACCACTGACCTACTTACGCTGAATGTGAAAGTTATGTAACTAATACAGAAATAATGAATAAACAACAAAATCAATGACAAAAATGCATTATCAAATTAGGCCTAAAGCGATAAGTGATATATGAAACAAAATTATTTTTATAGTGCACGTATCAAATATAGGTTTTCGGCTTTAAACACAAAATACTATTATGTATGTCTTGGTTAATAATAATATTTGCGAAGAGTTACGAATCTAAAGTTCAATTCTTTTATCACTTCTATGCGAATGTGTCACTCATAATAAGTATCTTCATGACCATGCTTTATGATTAACTTTTTATTTGCTCTGTCGTGTGCAGTTTGATCTACATGTATTCCGGTTTCCTGGGCACAGTTCAAACAGCCCGAGCTTCGATGACAAACGAATATAATGTTACTCTAGGCATTCTATGGATACACAGTGATGTCAAGTAATGGCAGTTTAACAGAATGAAGGAATATAGGACATAATTCTCTTCGAACGAACAACTTTCTGATTCAGTGATGCTGCATGACTTTAACAAATATGAATCATTATGAATAAAGAGCTCCACGATGCAATATTTCGAGGTGATCTTATAGCCGTCAAAAGTTTTTTAAAACCTGGTTTAAACGTAAATCAGACAGACAAAGGAGGAAAAACCTACTTACACATAGCGGTCCAGAATGGTCAGGAGAATGTCATCGAGACTCTAATAAATCATGGAGCTGATGTGGAGAAGGCGACTCATGATGGACAAACACCCTTAAATCTTGCTTCATCACTCGGACGTCTTAAAGCAACGAAATGTGTACTCAGCCGAGGAGCTGATATGGAAAAAGAAGCCAACGACGGCTTCTGTGCATTACACAATGCTACTCAGAATGGTCATCTTGATGTCACCGAATATCTCATCAGTCAAGGGGCCGAGGTAAACAGGGGAGCTGAAGACGGGAGGACTGCATTACACAATGCTTCTCATAATGGTCATCTTGATGTCACCGAATATCTGATCAGTCAGGGAGCTGAGGTAAACAGGGGAGATAAAGACGGGTCGACTGCATTACACTGGTCTGCTCAGAATGGTCATCTTGATCTCACCAAATATATCATCAGTCAAGGAGCTGAGGTAAACAGGGGAGCTAAAGACGGGTGGACTGCATTACTTGGTGCTGCAAGCAAGGGTCATCTTGATATCACCGAATATCTGATCAGTCAAGGAGCTGAGGTAAACAGGGGATATAAAGACGGGTCGACTGCATTACACTGGTCTGCTCAGAATGGTTATCTTGATGTCACCAAATATCTCATCAGTCAAGGAGCTCAGGTAATTAGGGGAGCTGAAGACGGGAGGACTGCATTACACAATGCTGCTCTAAATGGTCATCTTGATGTCACCGAATATCTCATCAGTCAGGGAGCTGAGGTGAATAGGGGAGATAACTACGGTTGGACTGCATTACACAGTGCTGCTCTAAATGGTCATCTTGATGTCACCGAATATCTCATCAGTCAGGGAGCTGAGGTTAACAGGGGAGTTAAAGACGGATGGACTGCATTACACTGGTCTGCTCAGAATGGTCATCTTGATGTCACCAAATATCTCATCAGTCAAGGAGCTGAGGTTAACAGGGGAGATAAAGACGGATGGACTGCATTACTTGGTGCTGCAAGCAAGGGTCATCTTGATATCACCGAATATCTGATCAGTCAAGGAGCTGAGGTAAAGAGGGGAAAGGACAACGGTTGGACTGCATTATACAGTGCTGCTCAGAATGGTCATCTTGATGTCACCGAATATCTCATCAGTCAGGGAGCTGAGGTTAACAGGGGAGATAAAGACGGGTCGACTGCATTACTTGGTGCTGCAAGCAAGGGTCATCTTGATATCACCGAATATCTGATCAGTCAAGGAGCTGAGGTAAAGAGGGGAAAGGATAACGGTTGGACTGTATTACACAGTGCTGCTCAGAATGGTCATCTTGATGTCACCAAATATCTCATCAGTCAAGGAGCTGAGGTGAATAGGGGAGATGAAAACGGGTTGACTGCAATACACAATGCTGCTCAAAATGGTCATCTTGATGTCACCAAATATCTCATCAGTCAAGGAGCTGAGGTGAACAGGGGAGATAAAGACGGATGGACTGCATTAGTCGATGCTTCAAGCAAGGGTCATCTTGATGTCACCAAATATCTCATCAGTCAAGAAGCTGAGGTCAACAGAGGAGATAAAGATGGGTGGACTGCATTACACAGTGCTGCTCAGAATGGTCATCTTAATGTCACCAAATATCTCATCAGTCAAGGAGCCGAGGTAAACAGGGGAAATGTTGACGGTTGGACTGCATTACACAGTGCTGCTCTAAATGGTCATCTTGATGTCACCGAATATCTCATCAGTCAGGGAGCTGAGGTTAACAGGGGAGTTAAAGACGGATGGACTGCATTACACAGTATTGCTCTGAATGGTCATCTTGATGTCACCGAATATATCATCAGTCAAGGGGCTGAGGTAAACAGGGGAGATAAAGACGGGTGGACTGCATTACACAGGGCTGCTAAGAATGGTCATCTTGATGTCACCAAATATCTGATCAGTAAAGGAGCTGAGGTGAACCAGGGAGATGAAGACGACAGGACTGCATTACACAGTGCTGCTCAGAATGGTCATCTTAATGTCACCAAATATCTCATCAGTCAAGGAGCCGAGGTAAACAGGGGAAATGATAACGGTTTGACTGCCTTACACAGTGCTGCTCTGAATGGTCATCTTGATGTCACCGAATATATCATCAGTCAAGGGGCTGAGGTAAACAGGGGAGATAAAGACGGGTGGACTGCATTACACAAGGCTGCTAAGAATGGTCATCTTGATGTCACCAAATATCTCATCAGTCAAGGAGCTGAGGTTAGCAGGGGAGATAAAGACGGATGGACTGCATTAGTCGGTGCTTCAAGCAAGGGTCATCTTGATGTCACCAAATATCTCATCAGTCAAGAAGCTGAAGTCAACAGAGGAGAAAAAGATGGGACGACTGCATTACACAGTGCTGCTCAGAATGGTCATCTTGATGTCATTATATACCTGATCAGTCAAGGAGCTAAGGTAAATTTAAGCAGAACGGATGGTCGTGCAGCCTTGCACTGGTCTGCTCAGAATGGTCATCTTGATGTCACTAAATATCTCATCAGTCAGGGAGCTGAGGTGAATAGGGGAGCGGAAGACGGGTGGACTGCATTACACAGTGCTGCAAGCAAGGGTCATCTTGATGTCATCAAATATCTGATCAGTGAAGGAGCCGAGGTAAATTTAAGCAGAACGGATGGTCGTGGAGCCTTGCACTGGTCTGCTCAGAATGGTCATCTTGATGTCACCAAATATCTCATCAGTCAAGGAGCTGAGGTAAACAGGGGAAATAATGACGGATTGACTGCATTACACAGTGCTGTAAACAAGGGTCATCTTGATATCACCAAATATCTGATCAGTCAAGGAGCTGAGGTAAAGAGGGGGGAGGATAACGGTCGTGCAGCCTTGCACTGGTCTGCTCAGGGTGGTCATCTTGATGTCACCAAACTTCTCATCAGTCAAGGAGCTGAGGTAAACAGGGGAAATAATGACGGATTGACTGCATTACACAGTGCTGCAAGCAAGGGTCATCTTGATGTCACCAAATATCTGATCAGTCAAGGAGCTGAGGTTAACAGGGGAGCTAAAGACGGGTGGACTGCACTACACAAAACTGCAAGCAAGGGTCATCTTGATGTCACCAAATATCTGATCAGTCAAGGAGCTGAGGTTAAGAGGAGGAAGGATAACGGTCGGACTGCATTACACAGTGCTGCTCAGGATGGTCATCTTGATGTCACCAAATATCTCATCAGTCAAGGAGCTGAGGTGAACAGGGGAGCTAAAGATGGGTGGACTGCATTACACAGTGCTGCTCAGGATGGTCATCTTGATGTCACCAAATATCTCATCAGCCAAGGAGCTGAGGTGAACAGGGGAGATAAAGATGGGTGGGCTGCATTTCACACTGCTGCTCAGGATGGTCATCTTGATGTCACCAAACATCTTACCAGTCAAGGAGCTGAGGTAAACAGGGGAGCTAAGGATGGATGGACTGCATTACACAGTGCTGCTCAGAATGGTCATCTTGATGTCATCAAATATCTCATTAATCAAGGAGCTGAGGTAAACAGGGGAGATAAAGTCGGGAGGACTGCATTACACAGTGCTGCTCTGAATGGTCGTCTTGATGTCATCAAATATCTCATTAATCAAGGGGCTGAGGTGAATGGGGAAGATCAAGACGGGTCAACTGTATTACACAGCGCTTCTCTGAATGGTCATCTAGACGTCACAGAATATCTCATCAGTCAAGGAGCTGAGGTAAAGAGGGGAAAGGATAACGGTTGGACTGCATTACACAGTGCTTCAAGTGAGGGTCATCTTGATGTCACCAAATATCTCATCAGTAAAGGAGCTGAGGTAAACAGGGGAGATAAAGACGGGAGAACTGCATTACACAGTGCTGCTCTGAATGGTCATCTAGACGTCACAGAATATCTCATCAGTCAAGGAGCTGAGATAAAGAGGGGAGATAAAGACGGGAGGACACCCTTACACCATGCTGTTCAGAATGGCTATCTTGAGCTGGTTAAAGTTCTCCTGGTAGAAGGAGAACGTTTTGACATAGGAGACATTCACGGGGAGACACCTCTTCATCTGTCCATAATGCTTGGTCACCAAAGTATTGCTGATCTATTAATCAACCGCTCATATTCGAAGGTAAACTTTTTAACATCACACTTTATATCAAATTCATCTACCCTGATGTATTCAACCCATTCATTTCAAATAACAAGTACTGACATTCAATCTAGTGGATATCAGGCATGTTATGCATAGGCTACATATCATTATGTATTCAGACTTGACCAGCTAGATTATGACTAATTACTACAATAATATCTTTTTTGTATTCTTACGCATACATAAAACACCAGATACACCTAAGTCCTGTTTCGTAACTGTTCGTCAATGTACATTTGTATGTCACATGTTACAATAATTGCATACAAGGGATAATTGATCACCTGTCACTTTACCGAACTTTGGCTTTAGTAGCAATTTTTTTCAAATTCTTAATTTTTCGTGCTGTATATTTATTTTCATCTAGTTCAAAGGAGACGACTTGATGTACATTCATCTTGCCTTACAACGCGGTCACACCTCTACTATTGAGAAGTTAGTTTCTAAGGGAGCTGATCTCAATATCCAGGCACCTGACGGCCAGACGTGTCTCCATAAAGCCATTAAGCTCTGCTACAAGACCGAGAAAATTGTTCAGGAAACTGATACATTAAGAAAGGTGAGGCTAACCCTTTTTATACCAACAAGTACGACACCAGACCTTCGAGTGTCCTAACAACAAATTGCATATCCTCAAACGGTCAAGTATTGGTGGGTTTGGTGTCTGCGTGGAGTCGTTATGGCTTTCTGACTGAGATACATGTATATTGATTTTCTAGATTACTAGGGAATTATAAAAACTGATACCTGCGATTGCTCCAAGAAAATGTGTGCGTGGCTGTGTTTGGTTGTGTGTGTGTGTGTGTGTGTGTGTGTGTATGTATGTGTGTGTTTGGGGAGGGGGCGTTTTACAATGTAAATTATAAAGTTATTAGGGATTACCACTATGAATCCAAGATGCAGCGTAAAAGTATGCTTGTGATGCTCATTCACACCGACTATTGATGAACATATTATTCTATGATTTTTTTGGGTTGTATTTTTCAGATATCTGATGAGTATTACAAGAGCGAACTATCTCCTGATAGGGCCTTAGTGTTCTATCTTCTAGAGAATGGAGCCAAGTTAGATGTGAAGGATGAGATGGGCAACCTACCAATCCAGTATGCTAAGGACGAAGTGGTCAAACAGATAATTTTGTCGAGGTGATACTTACAAGTCTAAAAGAATAACATTTTGTCCCCGCCAGTTGTAAAACAAACGATTTATCGCTCTAACCTAAGAAAATAATGCATTTTCATCTTTCTCTTTTGAGATTTGGTTATAGAATTACATTTTTGTATTAAAAAGTCTAGCCTTATTCCAAGACTGTGGAACAACCTTCCCACATAAATAAAAGATATTGCTGTTCTCAATTCTATTTCATCCTTCCTTTCAACACTCAAACAATCTCTTCTCACTGTTCATTGAACTCATTTAATTCAATGTAAAACAATGTATTGATAATTATTAATGGTAATATTTTTCATACTCGTGTCTGATTTCAAATTCTGTCCATTTCTCTCAAGCTGATCGTCACTTAAAAGCAACTGATATGTAATTTTACTGTGCCTTTTTGGAAACCCTCAGATTAATTATACATCTTACCTAGATCATAACTGACTAATTTGTTTATTTTGTCACTTAGAAATAATATCAATATTGCAAGCTCATTTCTTCGTTCCATTCAGTACATATTTGGCTTCAAATTACAATTTTATTCATTTCATTTTGAAAGTTAGAAATTATTGTTAAGCATTTTATACCATTATGTAACTTTCCTTCCCAATAGTAATCACATCAAATGTTTCTAATGTAAGCACTAGGTTATTGATTTGAAAGGTTTTATATTTATGTGATGAACGTAAAGCCATTGTAATGACATAATTATGTAATGAAAGTAATCAAGGATATAATAGTAATTGCTCCAACTATTGTTATCCTGATATATTTATATATATTTATTTATTTTCTCATATTGTGAATTTTTATTCTGTTCTTTACTCTTAATTTTCCAGGATGCAGACTGTGGGGGGTGACATGCCTTCGAGTAATAGCAATTTAAATTGCTTTTGTCACCCCTGACCAGCAGATTGTATCCTTCTCTCTATCTCCACTCCACTTTCCTAAAGCTGTTTGAATGTATTATGAAATGTCTATGTATTATCTGATTGTTATACTCATTGTATGTTTTCCGATTGGTCAAATAAATAATAATAATAATAATAATAATAATACTAAATCTTAGTAGTTGATTATGAATGTGTTGGTCAAACAATAAATTGTACGTATTATTTGACAATTGTGACTATTACTTTGTTCAGGCTACTAAGTGAAACCTACTAGGTCATAAACTCCACATTATCCTTGTTTTTTCATTATCTACTCAGATAGTCTGACATTTTACAGGTGTTCGATTCATGTCAATATCATTTATGTAATTTTTCGTTAATGGAAACAGATACACGTTTTCATAGCCCAAATTCTATGTAAATGGCTTATCGTCTTTTTTTTACAACTGCACTTATTATTTTTAGATTACCTTCTTTAAAGGAGATCCAGTCTTATCGAGGTAAGAACATCCTTGAAACACAAACTATTTTTTTTCAGTGTAAATTCTTAACAAGTGCTTCTATTTTTCTCTGAACCATTAAGTCACAGATTAAAGTTCTAGCGATGCTTATTTTTAAATTTTCCATCCCTAAACACAAGGAATTTAATGATTTATTGTCTAGGCCGTTCGCACACACATCTCGCCTACGTACTCGCTACGAAAACTACATTCTTATTCATTTATGAAAACCTAAGTGTCAAGTTTCCATCAATGACCCAAATACGAAAGATGAGCGTTGAGTGAGCCCCAATTAAAAAAAGCAAATATAAATAAACAAATGGATATAAATAGCAATATAAATCATGCATTATTGATTTACCATAGACCCCAATCAATTATTACAAACCAGACTGGAATGTCAGTGTTTTGGTAATTAACTCAACCTTTGTCAGTTGTAATAAAGTGAATCCTTTTTATGAACAGAAATGAGATGAAAATTATATTTATATATTGGTGTATCATTCCAATGACTATTCAGATTTGCATATACATTTATTTTATTGTTTAAATCTGTTCTTAATATCTTTTCATTTCATTATGTTTGAAATATACATAAGATGGGCCATCAACGCCTGCCATCATCTCCGTTGAAGCCGAAAGAAATACCAGTCAGGAAATTGAAGTAGAAGACCATGGCGTATCACTGTATATTCCTCCGGAGGCTGTTCATCAGAATGACCCGTGCAAGATCACCTTAACCCTCTTACACGACCCTCCAAGTGTTGACATCCAAGATGATGAATCAGTGGCCTGCTATGGGATCAGATGTGACCCTCCAAACATGATCTTCCACCAACCTGTTAAGATCAGGATACCACACTTTACCATGGTCATCAACCCCGAACGAGTGAAGCCAGACATAGCTTCCCGTGTATGGGATTCAGTCGAGGGTTAGTCCATTTGGGCCAGATTCAGAAATTGAATCATCTTTTAATGTTTGATAAAAGGAAATTGATGCCCCAAGGTCCAATTTAAGCTTCCGAAGAAAAACTCGAAAATTTAAAAATTTACACCCCCCCCCTGAGCGCCAGGGGGGGGGGGGGGGGGGGGGAGGCCCAACCTCCAAAAAAGGTAAAAAATCACGTGTTTTTACATGATTTTTTTCCCTGGATCCGCCACTGCCTTACAGCGCCAAAACGTCATGAGGAACATATTGCACCTCCCATGTATTCGTGGTAACCTTCACGTGTGGAGGTGGATTTGTGCTTTTTAATACGGCTTCTTAAAGGGATCCGGTAACTTTGTCTCAGATTCTGAAACAAAAACCTGGATTTAACTCATGCTGCAATGATAATTATAAACCTTTAGGTCAGTCAGGAACTCCATGACTTTAACAAGCCGATCGCCTGTCTGATTATCAAGATATTTATGATTGCAAATCGAAACCAAATTTGGTGTTTTCCTAACGGTTTTCATAACACTACAATCTATTGGGGAAAACGAGTATGGTAAAACCGATCACTCAAAGATTTTTTACTTTTTTGAGGCACTTCTTGATCATTTTGAAGCGAAATTGTTTTAGGGCTTTAATATTTCACCATATCACAGACACTGATAACACGTAGGGCCGTGCATCTCATATTTAACATTGTTAAGCGATGCCTTTAAACTTAAATGCATTTAAAGTTATTGATCTTGAAAAGGCTACCCACTATGGATATAAGTATTTGATGTCAGTATACATATGAGGCTTCACTGTTCGGCTCCGTAGCGACACAACTTTTCTTAACAACAAATGCATTTTGTTTTGTTTCCCTCTGACATCAGATCTACCAAGAACATCAAGAAAAAGATCATCCAGCTCACCAGCCGAACCACCATACTGCAGAATGTACAGTAGACATCTTGAGCTGTACATTAGTCACTGTGCTGAGTGGTGGGTTCTTATTCCTCTCGAACAACAGGTGATCCGACACCAACTTATGTGCACCCCATACATCCCAGACAAGATAGAGAGAGGCAAAGAGTTTGAAGTTCACCTTCAGATGCTTGCGGACCTTCCCGGGATAGAAGCGGTTAGTAAAAAAAACACCTATTTATTAGAAATACATTTACGGAATTATATACTTACAAATACTCCTGGATGTTTTACCAGTTTCTACCGGCTTCTTTAGGCGGACTGATTCACAATTTAGTGGAAGCCCGTCTTATTCCTACTTGATGAATGCTTTTTGCGAACCTCTGTTTGCCTTCAATGGCATGTATTTATCTACTGTGCACAGAAATAAATAAATAAACGAATGACCCATTATTGACATGAGCTTTTCAGATTAGGTAGCTCATAGAAAGGTCTCTCAAACCACTGTGTAACACGCCAAATGAGCTTACTACGGAAGCCTGTCTTATTGCTACTTGATGAATCAACGTCTCAATGTAACTATAAAGAAAGAATAGTAATGGTCATTCGTTTCAAATCAGATAAATACTCTTGGAAAAAATGTTGCAAACTGGAGACTGCAATATTTCCATGCCTTGTCCCGGAGTTAGCCCTACATGGGGATTCTTTGGTGGAATCCTTGAGATGTACGGGTCTAGCAATTTGTTCCCAATTCATCAGCAGCTACTCCATATATAGAAAATCAAATTCAGATTCAGATTCAGATTAATTTTATTGGTCCATTTGGAAATTCAGTTGTTGGCATTACATAAAGCACATGAACAATATACAATAGAAAATAATAATAATAATAATACACAGTAGCACGTATATAAATCGATTTTACATATTTGGGGGCCATTGAAGGAGCGTTCACGTCGCGGTCCCTGTCAGATGAAAATCTGCGAATCCTTCAACCACACTACTCAAGTTTCTTTTATCAACTACCGCAACCAACACCATGGCTACCAATGACAATGATGACCAATTTGTTGCTGAGGCCCAGGGTCGAACTCATGGGTCCTTGTCAGGACCGGCCCTGAGTATCATCTCATCCAACATTGAAGGTCTTTCAGGCGCCAAACAAGAACTCTTGGCTGACCTATGCATAACAACCAACTGTGACATTCTCTGCCTCCAGGAGACCCATCGCGGGCCTACACGAGTTCGCCCTCGTATCTCCGGAATGACCCTCATCGCAAAGAGACCACATGACCAATACGGAAGTGCAATCTTTGCCCGTAATGGTCTTGCTGTGGACAAATCTTACCTATCAGACATCAATAACATTGAAGTCCTTTCTATTGACCTAATGGGAATCACCATAAGCTCCGTGTACAAGCCACCTCAAGAGCCTTTCGACCTGCCCGGCAGAGCTACTGACTGGGGATATAGAGAAATGAACGAAGATGGTGAACTCGTTGAGACATGGGCAGATGCTAACCAGCTGTCCCTCATTTATGACGCTAGGCTTCCCGCCTCTTTCAACAGTGCAAGGTGGAGACGTGGCTACAACCCTGACCTGATATTTACATCTACCAGGATTGCTAACCAGTGCGAGAAAGTCGTTCTCGACCCAATCCCTCACTCTCAGCACCGACCGATATGGCTTAAGGTTAATGCAGTCATTACTCCACGAGCAGTACCCTTTCGACGTCGTTTCAACTTGAGGAAGGCAAACTGGGAAAAGTTCGCTAAGGACTTTGATTCCTATATCCAGGACCTACCTGTCACCCCCCAAAACTACGACACCTTTGTAGAGTTGTTGAATAAATCGTCAAGGCGTAACATCCCCCGAGGATGTCGCACAAGCTACATTCAAGGCTTGACGGACCACTCCAAGGTGATGTATGAAGACTACATCAAACACTTCCAGATGGACCCCTTTATAGTGAGGAGACACTGGAATCTGGGGAAAATCTGACCAAGGAAATTGGTGAATCTAGAAGGAGGAAGTGGCATGAATTCATTCAATCCACTGACATGACACATAGCAGCAGGAAGGCATGGAAAACGATCCGGATACTGGGCAACGACTATACAAAGGCCCAACCAAGATCTCAAGTCACTGCTGACCAAGTTGCCCAACTCCTATTGAATGGTCGGGGAAACCCTGACCATCACCCCAGAAGAGCCAGACTCCCTAAGGTCCCTGACGCTCCAAGCTCTCAAGATGACACAGGCTTCAATAGACCGTTCACCATGAACGACCTGCTTGCTGCCATCAAAGCAATGAAAAACAACAAAGCTGCTGGACTTGACGACATCCTTTGCGAGCAGATCAAACAGCTTAGACCAGGCGCCCTCAACTGGCGTTTCTCAAAATGTTCAACGAATGTTTGGGCACCAACAACATCCCAAAGCTCTGGAGGAAATCCAAGGTTATTGCTCTGTTGAAGCCTGGTAAAGACGCAGCCAGTCCAAAGAGCTACAGGCCTATCTCCCTACTGTGCCATACATATAAGCTGTTCGAGCGGCTTATCCTCAACCGCATCGCCCCTTTCGTGGATGAACATCTCATTCCGGAACAAGCAGGGTTTAGGCCAGGAAAATCATGCACTGGCCAACTCCTAAACCTCACTCAGTTCATTGAGGACGGGTATGAGAGTAAGCTAATCACCGGAGCTGCTTTTGTTGATCTCTCTGCTGCCTACGACACCGTGAACCACAGAATCCTTACCAGGAATATCTTTGAGCTGAAAAAGGATGTGAGACTGACTGGACTCATCCAGACGTTGCTGTCCAATCAGCTATATTTTGTGGTTCTCAATGGGAATCGCAGCAGATGGCGCAGACGGAAAAATGGCCTACCACAAGGAAGTGTGCTCGCACCGTTGCTTTTTAACGTGTACACGAACGACCAACTGATCCACCCAAACACCAGGAGCTTCCTCTACGCCGATGATCTCTGCATCGCCACCCAGAAACAGTCTTTTGTGAAGTTGGAGGAGTCCCTCAGTGATGCCCTGGCCGGTCTCATCCCATACTATGCGACCAACCACCTGAGAGCTAACCCTGATAAAACTCAGATAAGCGCATTCCACCTCAAGAACAGGGATACCAACCATCAACTAAGGATCAGCTGGTATGGGAAAAGGCTGAAGCACACTCCCAACTCAGTCTACTTAGGCGTCACACTGGATCGCTCCCTTACCTACAAGAACCACATTGCCAACACAAAGGCAAAAGTTGGAGCCCGCAACAGCATCCTCAAGAAGCTAGCCAACACCAACTGGGGGAATGATGCCAGAACAATCCGGACGACAGCCCTCGCGCTTTGTTTCTCTGCTGCGGAGTATGCATCACCAGTATGGAGTAGGTCGGCCCATGCACCCAAGATCGACCTAGCTCTAAATTCATCTTGCAGAGCGATCACTGGCTGCCTTAGGCCAACTAAAGTAGAAGACATCTACCTGCTCTGCGGTATTGCCCCTCCACACGTCAGAAGGTTGGTCTCGTCCCAGAAAGAAAAGGACAAACAAGAAAACAATCCACTCCACCCACTCTTCGAACAACAGCCCTTGGGCAAGCGGCTCAAATCCAGACACAGCTTTCTGCACTCTGTTGAGCCTCTTAATACTAGCCCTCACAACCAAAGGATGACTTTGTGGTCTAACCACCTTCAAACCACTCCACATAAACTCTCCCTCAGCCCGAAGGAATCCCTCGCAACCGGCTCCAGTGAGACTTGGCCTACCTGGCTTAGCCTCAACCGCCTAAGAACTGGCTACGGTCGATGCAGAGTCCTAATGCAGAGGTGGGGTCTAGGAGACGGACAAACGGCATGTGAATGCGGCCAGGAACAGACAATGGAACACCTGCTAGTCTGCCCACTCCTGCCAGAGCCATGCACCCAAGATGACCTGGAAGCCGTGAATTGCCGTGCCAAAGCCTGTGTGGACCACTGGACGGGACTTGTGTAGTGACTCGAGAAGAAGAAGATGTGGAATAATATTAGAAAATAATGGACTAATAACAATATTGAAAATGTACGATTGGTTGCAAATGGGTAAATAATTGTTTGCATAACTTCAAGGTATGTTTATATATAGAGAGATATGTGTTTTTAGGGAATATACAATTTTCGTAATGTAATCAAATTAATGCACAGCTCTTTGTTAAGTGCCTCGTTACAAATTATTTTATTCACCTGTTACAAATAATTGTATTTCAATAGTCGGAATTCGAATTGCATATATTAATTGTTGCTAGGTAGGACAAACATCATGACTTGTCCTACCTTATTTTGAAGACCGTGTTTGCTCACTGCAAAAAACTCTGAAATGATGTACTACTGAGTTTTTAGTCTTTTGTTAAGATTCGGAATATTTTCTTCACTGTAAAAATATTTATTCTGTAAATATAATTTTGTAAAATGTAACAAATGTACAGGTGATTAACACTAATGTGTGTCGATGGTACTTTCTTCCTTTGAATTAGGATATACAAGAGGAGAAGAAGCAGCAGTCGTACCACAAGAGCCATCGCTCCGTTCCCTTCAGTGTTGAATCTAAGTCTGGTGACGTCACAGTGACGTGTCATCGCGAGGGAGAACAAGTTGAAAGCAAGGTAATCAGAGTTTATAAGCATTTATATGACGTGTCAATGTTTACCATGATAATTTATAGGTAATAACCGACTTTTTAGTTTCCATAACAAAGATTGTATTTGATGTTCAAGCTGTTGTCTTTTTTTTCATAAAATTTACCCAGGTTTAAATATAAATGTCAGAGGTAACAAAATGTTAGAGGTAAAGTATTTCAGAGGTAAAGAATTTCAGAGGTAAACATGTCAGGGTTAAACAGGTCAGGAAAAGACATCTGGCATTCTTAACTTACGCATCTTTAGTCAGGTGGCTTAGTGAAATTATCGTTACTTGCCGGATAAAAGCACCATTTTTGGTACAGGGCTCCCTTAGGACCTACTAAACGATATTAGGATAGGAGCTCCGGCAAAATTTTCAATTTAAGGGTGTGGGGGCGGGGGCGTTTTTTTGGAGCCCCCAAATAATTATATAACATCGATTTGTTATTGTACAAATGCCATTTTTGGTACAGGGCATCCTTAGGACCTACTGAACGATATTAGGGTAGGAGCCCCCGACAAAAATATCATATAACGGCGTGGGGCGGGGGTGTTGCCTCGTAGCCCCCAAATAATTTAGAAGGTAATATAACATTTATATGTTGTTGTACATATGCCATTTTTGGTACAGGGCTTACTTAGGACCTACTGAATGATTTTAGGGTAGGAGCCCCCGGCAGGAATATCATATTAGGGTGTAGGGCGGGGGCGTGGCTTCGTAGCCCCCAAATAATTTAGAAGGTAATATAACATTTATTTGTTGTTGTACAAATGTCATTTTTGGTACAGGGCTTCCTTAGGACCTACTGAACGATATCAGGGTAGGAGCCCCCGGCAAGAATATCATATAAGGTGTGGGACAGGTGCGTCGCCTCGTAGTTCACAAATAATTTGTAATGTAATAAAACATTTCTTTGTTGTTGTACAAACGCCATTTTTGGTACAGGGCTTCATTCGGACCTGCTGAATGATGGTAAGGTAGGAGCCCCCGGCATACATATTCATATACGGGTGATTGGGGGCCCATGGCGTTTGTACAACAACAAATCAATGTTATATTACCTTACACATTATATGTGGACTACGAGGCGACGCACCTGTCCCACGCCCTTATATGATATTCTTGCCGGGGCTCCTACCCTGATATCGTTCACTATATAGGTCCTAAGGAAGCCCTGTACCAAAAGTGGCAATTGTAACAACAACAAATAAATGTTATATTACCTTCTAACTTATTTGGGGGCTACGAAGCGATACCCCCGCCCCACACCCATATATGATATTCTTGCCGGGGGCTCCTACCCTTATATCGTTTAGTATGTCCTAAGGAAGCTCTGTACCAAAAATGGCATTTGTACAACAACAAATAAATGTTATATTACCTTCTAAATTATTTTGGGGCTACGAGGCCACGCCCCCGCCCCACACCCTTATATGATATTTTTGCTGGGGGCTCCTATCCTAATATCGTTTAGTAAGTCCTAAGGGAGTCCTGTACCAAAAATGGTGCTTTTATCCGGCAAGTAACGATAATCGACAAATTTGACGCTAAGCCACCTGACTACTACCTCTACCTCAGGAACTTTTACCTCTGACAATTTTATCATTCTTAGCTCGGTATCCTCACTTTTCGTATTCTTACCTCTGACATGTGTTTCATTGTCACGTTTTAGCTCTGCAATGTATACCTCTGATATTTTGACCTCTTACATTATTTGACCT
Source organism: Strongylocentrotus droebachiensis (assembly GCA_035222895.1). NCBI lineage: Eukaryota > Metazoa > Echinodermata > Echinoidea > Camarodonta > Strongylocentrotidae > Strongylocentrotus > Strongylocentrotus droebachiensis. Next base: position 96,531 of record JAVYIG010004886.1, read on the forward strand.
CTTAAATCTGAAATTTTTACCTCGGGCATTTTTACCACTGACATTCTGACATCTTGCACTTTTACTGGGCACGAGTTTTACTGTTACTCAGGCATTCCCTTTCCGTATTTGATGAAGATACCAGAGTTGGAGATGACCCTATTGATGCCTTAAGGTTGGATATAAAGTTTACACCCGAGAGGAGGAAAGGGGACTTTGCTACCAATATATGAGCTAAATGCTTAATAAATGCACTTCTCCAATATCTATTGGTGCAGTAATGCGGAATCTTTCAATGGTAAACACAATCGCATCATACTTCAAGAAAACATTTTTACTATAAATATATATAGAAGTTTATCTAAAACGTACCTGCTTGAAAGACTGACATAGTTTTTATTCCCATCTTAGTAATTTCTCATTCTGAAATGCTTTTTGACCACTAAGGACCTACTCGTCAGTGTGTTTGCTGTGTATGGTGATGTGCGTGTGTGGTGTCTGTGTGTGTGTGTGTGTGTGTGTGAGTATTTGTATGTTCTATATTCTGTAGCTTAGTATTTTCATCCATTGTATAATCATACGTAACATTCTTTTTACTGTAAATGTATGTATTTTGTTAAAGGGCCCCGCTCACAAGCTTAGCTTCTAAAGGGGTCCTAAAACCGTTCAGTTTATGATGTAATCAAGTTAGAATATGTTGATTGATGTACTATTACCAGTCTCTTTTTTATGTAACAGATTATATCATGCTTTGTATGGTTTTGAATAAAATGAACTGATATAATAAGGTATTGAAATCGCCCTTGAGCTGATTTATTAAAATTTATTGTGATGGTGTTGGTAACAATATTTTTTGAAAACATTTACATATCTCGATTTTTTTTCCCCCTCTTCATAACATTGCTTACAATTTAATATTGTTATTTCTTTCTGTACTTCAATATAGGTTCTCTGTTTAAACGATGTTTATAGCAAGATGAGACACAGCATATTCCTGTCCGTGACTCCTAGTGTAGAATTCACAGGGATTACCATTACAATTACACAGGCTGGAAAGCTGGGGGTGTCTCGATCCATTGCTTTTATCATCAGACTCACAGGTATATGTAATATCTCTTTGTTATATTTTTGAGCACTTAATAACAAATAATCAGTTAAATTCGAGTTTAATAACTCTAGACTATGATGAAAGAAAGAAAGAACGTGAAAAGTTTGTAGAATCTCACGAGAATTAATGAAATAATCTAGGTTATAATTGCATTCGAATGTTATGTATTTTAGAGAGCAATAAATACCCCAGATAAAAATGAAGCCAAATTAGAGTTCAGAATAGGATTTACTTTCATTTAATATTAATTTTGAAAGTTCGTCATGAAATGCGAAATGAAAGTATATGTACGTTCGCATTTTGTAATGTTCATTTTCAAGTGACTCTTTGTTGATACACTTCTTCTGTAAGTTTGATCATGCGAAAAAGGGTCAGCAAACTGTTTAAAAACTACAGGCCATCAGGAGAGGAAATATACAAAAATAATAATAGAAAACAAAAGGCGTTTTTGTATTTCCCCTTTAATTTGCCCTTGTTTAAATTGTAGATGGACCGGAGTACCAATGTCCTTCTGAGCCCCTATCATTTGTTCGGTAAGTTTCAAATCATACATCATTAATAATAATGCTGTTTCCTTTGAACATATAGTTACATGCCTTGCATATCGTTATTGTTGGAATGAAACTTTTATACTCTTTAAAAATTGTGGAATGGATCAAACCAATACTTCTGTGTTTTTTAAGATTTTATTTCAGGACTCGAACAAAATAATCATGAATTCAAACAGATCACGTGAAGAACCCCCCCCCCATCTCATTTTGTGTACGTTGCATAGGTGATCAGAAATGGATACGGTAGCAATTCTCCGTTTACAGGCTTTATTTTGTCAAATATATTGTCTTCTTCAAGGGCAGTCGAATATAAGGTTGCGTTCATTGATCGGAATGGATGTAACATTATTTGGGTCCTGAGCTGAAGTTGGGAATTTGCGTAGAAAATTGAACGTGCTATACATATTCACAACGGAGCCACCCATTGTCTTCGGAACGTTATCGTGTAACCATTCCTGGATCTATGATGTATATAGGGGAAAATATGAATAGATGTCCTGCGAAAAGTCATTAGTGTCGGGATGTTGTTCATACATTTATAACCATCGTTTAAAGTAGCTTCAACGAAGCGAAGTAATTTACCAAACAGCTTCACCTTATATTGTAGGGCAGTGGAGGAAGTCTCGAAAAGTGAATTGCCGGACTTTGATGTCCTTACAATAGCCCAAACAATGACAGTAGACCAGTTCTATGACTTGGGAGTAGCTCTTGGTTTCACCATACAACAACTGGATGTCATAGAATACAGGAGGTTTCGTGACAGAGAGCAGGCGATCTACGACGTGCTGGTTACATGGAGAGGAAGACAACTGTCCGGCCAAGCAGCAAAGGAAGCGTTTCTCTCACTCATGGAATCTTTAGATTCACCAGCAGTAGAAATGGCCATCTCAGGTTTGACTTTTCAACAAAATATCGGTTTGTATTTCTAGTCAATGTCCTTTTTAAAATGAAGAAAATGATAATTAACCCATGGACAAAATTAAGTAGAAAAGGGATAGTTCAATGTTTTTTAAAATCGTACCCACATTGAACCTTTCTTATAACTTAAGGACAATTACACACTAGTATATGTACTTCCAGTTGCTTTTCGAGCAACTTAGATTCATAGAGTTAAGTTATTAGAATAACTTTGGATAATAAATATGTTTTCATGTCTGTACCTTCCCTATTGCACTTTGTATAAATGATCATGTACGTATTTCATCTTTTGCACAAGCTGCGCCTTGAGCATTTGACTGTCAAGTGGATTTGGTGCCTTATAAATCTTATGTATTATTATTATTATTATAAATTGGCATCTCGTTCAACTAGTATGAGTGTGAGAAAAGAACATGCACTAATTGGCTTGGCCCATTAAAACCAGACAAACATCTAGTTTTTATTTCATTTTCTTTTGTTTTTAATTGATTTATTCTTATATTCCTATCTTTATTTGTTTTAATGTTTATATCTTTATGTTCTATTTCGGTTAACTACGTGCATCAGACATTGGAGATACTGGGTAAGTTTCTAATTTATTCACTGCTCAAATAAGGTAATGATAAAATTGATCTGGAACTTCTGTTTAGAGCTATTTATTACCGCCGAATGGAAATAAAATGGCCGCAGTATGAGCAATGCAAGACACTGAGTGGGAGGCATATGTTCAAATGCAAAACCCTCATAAAAGACCACAGCAAACATTAGCTCATAAGTTCATTTCTATTTTCCACAGCAATACAAAATAACAAATTAAATTGTGCAAACGAATAAAAAGCCTATAAGACGAACAAACTGTGAGCAATCAAAATTCAATACAAATACACAAAAAAAAAGACGTGAAGCAAATATGGGAATGAAGATTTAAGATAAGGAAATAAATTAAATAGGATGTACAAAAAGTATTACACATGATATTGTTGTGGAAGGATCCAAGAGAAGATAGTTAAATAGTCTTAAATACCTTAGAATCCAATCAGGAGGAAATAACACGAGGATAGAAGAAGAAAGGGAGGGACGAAAACGACGAATTGAAGAGCAAAATACGCACACGCGCACGCCCTAAAGGCTCACTCGCTCACAAACTAGTACCGGTATCTTAAAACTCTCATTATAATCTTCAGGTTATTCCATAGGACAATTTTAGCTGCAAAAAAGGAGTGAATAAACCAAGTTCCTATGGGTCTCTTGACTTAAACTTAATCCACTGGTACAGAGAAATTCCTGACAGGACACTGCTTGCGTTCGCCCGTCAGATCGGACCAAAGAAGTTCTATGAGATTGGTGAGAAGCTGGGATTCAGCAAGTCAGAGTTACAACACATCGAACATCGGAAATTGTACAACAGGAATGACGCTAACATCCAAATGCTCTCAAGTTGGAAAGCATCTCAGACTTCAGGGCCTAAAGCAAAGCAGACATTGAAGCTGGTTTGGGAGTCTGTGCAGGACCCATCTAAATCAGAGAAAACAAAGGGTATCATAAATCATACAATTATATTCTTCTACTGCTCTCTTAAGTGCAACATAGGAAAGAATCATTCCAACTTCCCTTATCTATTGGAATACATACAACTTGATCCAATTCTCATGCCTTATGAATGTACATCAAAATATTCATTCGAATCGATTTACTGTATTTCATGGTTACATAATGAGAATTTCCATTAAAAACTGAGCTTTCTCTGTTATCTACAGCATAAAATACTCAAGATATAAGGGAACTTGGACATTATTCTCTTGGACTCTTTGAATAATCATGTATGCCATGCCCGATGAGTCATTAAAACGAAATAAGGAAGATAAAGTGGCTATTATGCTAAGGGCAGTACCTTTGGTCATAATGGCTTAATATTGTATATCTTGTAGACGAAGAAGAAGAAAAAGTCGAAGAAGACAAAACAGTGGCTGTTCAAGAACTTGAAGTGAATTCTTCTACACCACCTGAACAAAGAACAGAGCCGAGCGAGCCTGAAGATATGGAGATCATCGACAAAATGTCAGATTCTGGTATGTTACAGTAGTGTACGGATGTCCTTTCACAGTGCAATGTCTGTCGTAAGGTTATTTCAAGATTGTAGTTCATATGATAAATTAAGTTCACATATCTATACAATATATATATATATATAGAGAGAGAAAGAGAGAGTGAGAGAGACAAACTTGTTTTTCAAGACCACTCAAGGAAAACATAACAAAAGTCCACTATAGACAGGTGGACTTTCTAAACACACATTACACACATTTCTCTCTCGAGGGAGAGACAATAAGCATAGCTACTTTGGACAAGTGGCCTTTATAGAGTGTTGGTAGTTGTTTTATGGCGTTCATTCAGTACATTAACTGAATATATACGCCATATCTTCAGTTATATTATTAAAAAAAGAAATCAGTTATTGTTGGTTTATTTTATTTTAGCACGGTGGCATACTTTGGCCAAAAGCTGTTCTTCAGCAATTGTAATAATATAATTAATTCACCAGTATCGCAATTTATTAGGAGTCTCCTGATGGATTACAGCTTCGTATTTTTGTTTTATCTAGTCTAATCTGGTCAGCCCGGTTTCTATTGCATTGAAAGCTAGCAGTACTCGACGTGAAACAGGTTTCTCGGCTACTCAGCCATTTAGACAGACTGTACTATATATATATACATAACATATTCTATTTCATAAATCATAGATGGAGACAAAAGTGGTGGAGACATCGACCTATGTGGAGGTTCACCGAGTACGGCCGAGCAGTGTATCGTTGCTCTTCCGGTGAAGAGTCTGTCTTCGGCATGGGAACTGGGGAAAGCCCTACGTCTGGATGATGACGTCATTGTTGGTTTCGTTGCACCTTCCGATTCTACAGCAATGAACAGACTTGCACGGCAACTCCTCATCAAGTGGTGCAGACGTTTAGGGAGCCAAGAGAAGAAAGTGCTGATGACAAAGCTTCTTCAAGATTACAACATCCAGGATTGCAATGCAGGTTTGATACAATTATGGACAATTTTAAGCCCTACTACGTACGGTATTAAAGTCTTTTCCCATTCACGTTAACTTATAGTAGACATCACCTGGGATGGTTAGTGTATTTTCAGTGCGTAAGTTGTATTAAGAAGTGAACAGGATCATGGAAAGTTGCAATTACTGTACATGTTAGAATTATGCGACTTTTTAGTTCAATTAATGAAGGAGAATACGAAAAGACATCGACAATCATGGCGACAAAACACCAAATTACATTTCCCCCCATTTTTTCCCTCCAGGTCTTGATGAAATTTCCCGAAAAATTTGCACAACTCCAGATCTACTCGACCTTTCCCAACGCCTTGATCTAACAGGTTCCAAAATCCTGCAGGTCATGTCCACATATGTGTCCTGTCCCTTAACCTTAATACGACACATCGTTATACGGATGCTTCAAGAATGGGTACGACATGGAGGAACAAGACAGAGGCTTCTTGAAATTGCTCAAGCTTTTCATTTCAACGATGTAGCAGACAAAATAGCAACAGGTAATTGTAGTTAACATAACTTCGTTCAAATCTCCTCATAAAGAAAACCCAGTGAATAAATATTTGGCCTGTCGTGTCATAGTTCGACCACATTCATATCAAGGAATGCTGTAATCTTACTGCAAGTGTTTTTTTAAACTTAAACAAAATATATAGAACTCGTACGTCATTCTGATAACGATAACCGGTGCATACTCCCGACAAGTCTTGTATTTGTTAATTGTGTCTTTGTATCATCCGTTGGTAGCAATGGAAAATCACCAAGGTTTCAAGGTCCCCTTCTCTCATGGCATCATTGATCACGACGGTGGAGAGCTGAAGCTAGATGAACTGAACATCAGAGTATCCATTCCTGCAGGAGCAATACCTAAAGGGATGAGATCCGTGGTCACTCTTAGTGTACCTAGTCGTTCATCTAAGATTCTCCTTAAGGACGAAGACGTTCTCATTACTCCAGTCATTGAATGCTCTTTCACTCAAGAACTTCTCAAACCTGCCACTGTAGCTCTTCCACACTGCATTCAACCGGAACAACATCAAGATGACTCACATGTTAGCCTTTACACCAAGTTAGGACCAGGTAGCCCTTACTATTCTTCTTCTCTATTCTTCTATGTAAAATATCTCGTTAGTTTTCTAAATGTGCTGAAAAAAAGTGTGTCACTTTTAACATACCAACACTTCAAAATTATTAATTATGTTTATAAATCACGAAACGAGGTAAAAGTTTTCTAGTTATGTAAATAGATTTAGGAAATAAATCTCCTGAACATTTATAAAATGACGGTGCATGATATTTGATAACATATATTAATATTAATTTATGTTTGGGCCTGGTGCGTGTGTGTTTTACTTCAAAATATTCTGTTTGACTTTTGGAAAAAATAATTCTTTTTCCTTTTCACTCTTTTTGCATTTTCCAAGGTACATTTGGTTACAGAAGCTTGATTCCAAATACATCAAGAGATTTCCATATCTCGGAGGACATGGTTGGTTTCCCTTCGCGTCATCTTGAACTCTTGGGATTGTCATCAAGCAACGTTCATGGAGTACAATTCACCTGTGAAGTATTTCAGCCTCTGTTCATGCCTTCTTCACAGAAATCTACACTGCGTATTTGCATAGCTCATCCCTGCAACATATATCCCGTCGTATGTAGACTATTAATGACTTCTTATATCATGTAAATAGCACTCATACCCGTCTCGATGTCATGCTAATTGTGCTTAGACATTTTTTACCGGTGTTAATGGCCCTGTAGTGAACGATAAACCCCCCACAATGAGCTTCAATTTAAAATAAATATAAACAAATACAACAAAACTCCTAAAGTGATGTGTAGACAAAGCTACAAGAGGAGGGAAGATACATGAAATAAAGCAACTTCTTTTGACTTCGCCATCCTCTTGTTGAATTGCTCAGGTTTGTAATCCAGGTACACAATTCAGTCAAGTTTTCCATCATGTTTTGTTGACAGGATATGTCCAGAAGACAGGGAAGCTCGTTGGGACCATTCTACCAGGTGGCGACCGTGATCAAGTTCCGTCTGGAATCAAAGGAGGACGATCTGGTGCTTTGGTGTCTTTCTGACTCAGAAAAGGTTCAGCAGACTGTAAGTATCGCACAGGAACATATGTATACATGAACTATTAGTATTCCATTTCCACAAGATTTCTTCACAAAATTGATATACGTTCTCATACTAAACTATTATTTGATTAATCAATCACCAACCCCCTCGATAGAGATTTCTTCACAAAACTGATAATAAAACTTAAATGTTATCGACATCAACTAATTAACAATCTCTGACATTGCATTATATGCAATCTTGTTTGAACATTTTTACCAGGTCCCTGTACGTTGTCTACTAAATGGAGAATGCAACACCTCAAACTTCGAGCTGCTTTCCTCACTCGCTGAGGGAGGCCCGAAGAGTATCCATCTACGTATTGAGCAGGGCACATCGACACTCGCAGAGCAACAAATACCAAACTCAATAGAAGGTATGTCAACTCTTGATTATAAAATAATTTAATAAATGACTTCGTTTAGCCATTACGGTTGAAGGAAGTTCACACGATATGTCAACCTGAAATATCTAGACAAGGAGGTAGTAGGTAAAATATAAAAGAACCACCCCAAGCATGGGAAACTAAATCGAAGTTACTTGTGGTGGTAAATCATGGAGAAAACCATTCTCTGTGCATGTCATGCACACAATAGTATTTTCAGCCAATCATCGCATTCAATTGTAGGCCCACATGGAAAATAGTAGCCAACCATTGGGTAAACATATTGATCAAATGAGTCTATTTTTACCAAAACTGTGAGTCTTGAAAGGCCGTTCATGTAGACACATAATATCTCCCCATTCCATGTCTTCAGACTCTATGTCATAATGTTCACACGCAATTCGTTGTTCCTCTTAATCGTACAGAAAGGATTAAACGAAATATACTCGGGCTTCAATCGTTCAGTGGTAAATATTGTTAGACAAGCCGAATAGCAACAAATTCAACATTCAAACCATGGTTACATCTTTTCCCTGCCCCTAACCGAAACATAACCTTTAAAAGCAATTGCTCATATAAATAAATTGTCTAATTACATCCAGCACAATCGCCGAAGGAATGTGTTCAAATGTTATACCTCAAAGATTTATGGTTTGTGTGTTAAAGACATGTTCCTAGTGATATATACCAAGGGTGAAGATTCAATTAAAACAAGAACAAGGATTATAATTGAAGTTTACACATTACAATTATTTTCTTTCCTTTTTCATCCATACAGTCGAGCCAGATTATGGAGTGTCTCACACGTAAGTGAATAAACTTTTGGTCCTTATGCAGTAAAGGTGGATCGTTATCCTGGATTATTATGTACCATACTTATCAGGTCGAGTGCTAAATCGAAAATATTCAAAATCATACAGATATAATTAATTAAGAGCTTTAAGCTGACCTATACAAATATATATATATATATATATATATATATTTACATAAAGCTATCGTTATGTACTCGTGAAGCAGTGGACACAATTGGTGAATATTTGGTGGTAGGATAGGATGTAGCCATGTTATGTTCTACATTGTATTTCATTGTTCTGTCTGTTCTCTTCATTGGCTTGTCATATTAATCTCACTTTCTACAGACACGGCCGAATAAAGTTTGCATCAGACAACATGCTACAAATCTTGTCGGATTTAGTATGTTCAATGAAGGATGCATGTGACCTTGGCTACCAGCTTGGCTTCTCCCATTCAACGGTAAAGAAATACCTTAACAGAGCAGACTCCTCCGCTAGCAACGTCTCAAGTTCAGGATTCAGGGAGATGCTTCGTGACTGGAGACGGCGTGTTCGACCGAATGAGCAGGTTAATACACTTCGTCTTGCTTTAGAGGAAACTGGGTTAAGTTATACAGCCCAGGTCCTCTTGCACGAAAATTAGTTTGAACGTACAAACGGCATGTCCACGATCAGATGTAATTCCCAAAAGACTAAATGGATTGAAACATTTATTCTTGATTTTTCTTCCCTAGCCAATGCTGCAGGGAGTTATGTAGTTAAGCTAAATATGATAATTAAATCTTTTTAATGATTATAGGGAAATCCAACATAGAAAACTAAACCCCAAAAAAGCAGAAAAATCAGAAAAACAGACTCGTGAAAGTTTGAAGGAAATCGGACAAGGAATAAGTAAATTATGAATATTAATGTTATAATCACTAGACGTATAGGCACTTCAAATGATCTCAAAATCCCCTCATATTTGAAAGGAGACTAAAAAGGATATCACAAAAATCTACTCAATATTGAAGCCAGATATGTGCGCAGTGTTTACACTTTCTACAAAATTTAGTACATTTATATATCATTTCGATTAAATAAAAATCCTCATAATTTACAGCTATTTTGATACACCATATAAACATTCCCAGTAACATATAGACAGTTTCCTTTTCAATGCAATGGCATGCCCAGTCACTCATGTCTCTTCAATGTGCCTCTAATCCATAGAGCAGCACACTCTAAAACATATGCTTATGAATATGATAATGATTGCAGAAAATATTTTCTTTATTTTATGGTTGTATGAATATTGTTTCAGTTCTGTTTCAACGATGACAATGTCCATAAGATTATAATTGCAGTCAACATTTCCTTTATTGTAAGGTTGTATAAATACTGTTTCAATCATGTTACTAGAAACATTTCCTTTATTGTAAGGTTGTATAAATACTGTTTCAATTCTGTTACTAGAATAATCATGTACATAAGATTGTAATTACAGAATATATTTCCTTTATTGTAAGTTTGTATGAATACTATTTTAGCTCTATTGCTACAATTATCTAATGTATGTGATACTAATTGCAGAATATATTTTCTTTATTATGAATACTGTTTCGGTTTTGTTTTGTTGCTAGAATATTCATGTACATAAAATAATATTTACAGAAGATGTTTTCTTTGTTGTTTGAATACTATATCAGTTCTATTGCTACAATGATGTTGCACATGCGGTAATTAATACAGTATAAATATATACGGTTCATCATAAGGTGGTTTGAAAACTGTTCAACTTATATTGCTAGAATAATCATGTAAATAGTACAATTATGTCAGACCAAATTTCCTTTACTATATAAAGACTACATGACTAGGGTTTCATTTGTATTGCTATTATGGTCATGTATATAAGACAACAAATACAGAAGGATATTTTCTTCACTGAAAGGTTTTATGGAGACTGTTTTTCTTTTTAATACGATTATCATGTATATTAGGCAATAACCGAAATGAATATATGCTCTATTATAAGGTTGTATGAAAACGGTTTTAGCTGTATGGCTACAACAATCATGACTTGTATATGAAATAACAATAGCAGTGGATATTTTTGTTATCGTAAATATGCATCAAAACAGTTTCTGTTATATTGCTACAAATCATTGAAGTTATTTTTAAGTCTTGTAGTATAAGCAAACAATTATTTGTGAGCTTTTCTATTCATTTTATATAGGCGAAGAATTTCATGCGAGAAATGCCCCTTTAAGATGACTGCTCATAAAATGCAATCATATTCAAAATATGACAAAGTAGCTTCAGTCTTTGGACTAGGTATTTATGACACTATGTGCTTTGCCATATTGCCACATGTGTGTGCAGTGTTTTTTCAAATGCTGATTTCAGCAAGATGGCATATCGTTATGATTTGTATTATATCCTGTTCCTTGTAAAAGCTTCTTACAGTTGATATGATCCTTTATGGTGTTATTCTCCAAAAAAAATTAACACTAGTAAATATTGTATGTACTTTTTTATTTTTTGTATTCAACAAACTTTGTATTATCTATATTCATTTTCATTTGTTTCGTAATTTTGTTAATGCCTTAACCGCATTTATTATTTTATTAACGTTTCTAACATGTCTACAATGTCGATTATGTCATGGTTCTAATACCAGGACGTACAGCAGTATTGACTTACTTGACTTGACTTGACTTATGCCGTCCACGCAGGCCAGGGGCCTCGTGATGGCTTTTGTATGGTGATGTATGCCAAGTTTTTCTGTCCGCAGCCAGTCTTGATGCATCTGTCAGCCTTGGTATAGATCTTGCTTTTCAGTCCTCTGAGATGCAGTCAAGCCATCTTTTGGGTGGACGGCCTCTGGGTCGATTTCCTGTGACCTTTCCTTCCACGGCAATTTTTGGGGTATCTTGTAGGTTTCATTCTTAGGACGTGGCCAAAATATTTGAGTCTTTTAGTGGAGACTTTGTCCATAACATCTTGATCGAGGTTGAGGAATTCTTTGATGTGTGTGTTACGGATCTTATCTAGTCTTGTCACCCCCATTATGCGACGAAGGCATGCCATTTCAAACACTTGAAGTCTGTTGCTATCTTCTTTTTTAACTGTCCAGGATTCTGCCCCATAAAGCAGTATAGAGAGGATGAGTGATTGGTACAGTTGCATCTTCGTGTGACTACTAATGATTTTTGATGTCCATATGTTATTTAGGGTTAGAAAAGCTGCCCCTGCTTTCCTGATTCGATTCTTAATGTCACTTGTACTTGAGCCGTTTTCTGCTATTTTCCCTCCCAGGTACACAAAATCTTCCACCTGTTTTAGTCTGTCGTTGGCTATGTCAATGTTGAGGTTGCACTTGCTTTTGCTAATAGCTTGCACTTCTTTCTTTGCTATGTTCACCTTGAGACCAAGGTCACAGCTTGCCTTGTAGACTTTATCAACCAGTGTCTGCAGTTCCTCTGGAGTCTCGGCTATCAAGACGATGTCGTCTGCAAAACGTAAGTTGTTTATGCAGGTTCCTTGAATTTTGGCTCCTATTTGGACTTCATCCATTGCCATGGTCATAACTAGCTCGAGGAGTATATTGAAAAGTTGTGGGGAGATGGCACACCCCTGCCTGACTCCTACGGTTGTCTTAAACCACTCTGTCAGCTCTACATTTACTCTGACCGTACTCTGGGATTGTTCATACAGTGCTTGTAACAGTCGTATCAGCTTGCAGTATCAGCTAGCAGTATTAACGTTCAGTATTTAAGTATATTTGAGGGGAAAATGTGATTTCTTAACCTGATAAATTAATCACCCCTTTGTATAGAATACAATCAGCATATCCAGTGACTTCAAGGCAGTTTCTTTTACAATGCACTTGTTGAACAATACTTGAATTTATGTTTATGATGTTACAGCTTTGTTCACGTTCAATTTCTACAACAATGAAGTATGAAAAGTAGCAGAGTATTTGTATATATATTAAGGTTGTAGAAAAGGCGTTTTACGAGTGTTGTGTCAATGATGATGTACATAATACGATATACAGTAAGATTTGTATTATATTGACTAGGTCTCAGACCTCCCGGTTACAGACCCGTGAAATGGCGAAGCCCCCCCCCCACACTTTTTGGGAAAAAGTATGTTTTAGAGAAGTAGAAAGAAAGAATGGTTAATTTGTAAAAATCATACCTGGCGATCCTGGAAATGGAAAACTTACGTGTACATTGGAACACATATCAAAGGAATGGTAGGTACAGGCCGTATGCATAGCAAATCATAGACATGGTAAATGCCACTAAAAGTTGTCTAGATGGAGGCCGATTTGCTTTAGTAAACCGGCTTGATATACCGATTCTGTTCAGAAGGCTTAGGCGTAAAGGAATTTACTGCAGGCACAAAATGTGAAAAAGTCGGACACAATTGGTAATAAATTCTATGGGTTTGTTGGTTTTACATTTTATTAAGAGATTTAGAGATTGTTTGTGTTACGTGTATTAATTGTTAAATAAAAAACTCGTGTGAGTTCATAACCATTATCTAAAGTGCCTAAAAGTTTAAATTTAGTGACATTAATGACAGTTTCTTGTTCAGAATAGGCCTATTGTTTTGTTTTTATTTTTGTTTGTTTCACATTCCACAAAATAACAGTTTACATATTATTAAGGTCAGCAAGTTAAAGCATACTGACAAAAAACAATTATGGCAGTAAATAATCAGTAATGTGAAATATGAGTAACCTATTAAACCTATTCGTATCAATTCAATCAAAAATTCAACTTCCAGCCTTTCTGAAGTAATGTTCATTTGAGTTTGACAGTGGTACTTGCAAGGGGCCAGATTCCAATATATATTTATAATTGCTCTACAAAACAAATCTGCCACAAACTTTAAAAATATGTGAGAGGTAGAGATGATACGGTACTCACTTGTATTAAATTTCAAACAAGAAATAATTTTTGCCTTTAAAATGTACTCGTAAAAATAAAGTTGTCAACGTTCAATTTTCTAATCTTTAGCAGGTGTCTCATTAATTTTGTCAATGAATGGACTATATTGCTTCAGACCATGATTTACGTCGTTAAACAATGATGTACTGACATGCCAGTGTCACAAATGAGGTATCAAAATATGCTAATCTGACCGTAATTAAATGGCTAAAACCCCTGAACTTCAGGGGCTCTGGCCCCTGGACCCCACGCCAATATATGCTCCGCTCTACCTGATCATAAATAGTTTAGCCCCCCCCCCCCCCCCACGTTGAAAAAAACGTTCCCCGGGGCCTGGATTTTCATGTTATGAACTTTGTATGATCTCATCAATACATCGGGCCCCCTTCTTATCTCTAAGTTACCTACAGCCAGCTTAATAGTAATTGCAAATTTAATAGTGTACGCAATCTTCCTTTGTATACGTTATCAGATAATATTGACGAAATTACTTGTCATTCAGTGTCTGGCTGACGGATATATTTTTGTTTGCATGTGGAAAGGGAAAAGTAATTCATTTCACAACTATTCGAATATATTTTGAATAAAGGTCCACAACAAAAATTTATTCTTACGAAGGTTTACTCACGTAATGTTTGCAGTCATAACAACTCCAAAAGAAAGTGATATGAATTCCAAAAGAGTGGACCGTCACTCTTGTTCATGGATACATGCATTCTCTAAAAGGAAAAGAGTGTATTTTCACTCTGTTTGCACCCCACGTCAGTGACCACTTGTTTAGGAGTGAATGTCAATTTATTTTAGAGTATATCTAAGAAGAAAAAATTGCATTTCACTCTAATTTCACTACATTTCTTCTCTCTAGAGGAGTCACGTCAGTAATCAATCGATTTTCATTCAGAGTGGTAGACTAACTACTAAAGACAACACGACTCTAAGTCCAAACTCTAAAGGCCTATACAACAATACTTTCGCCTTGGTTCATCAATGACGAAACACAAACTTCCTGCAGTTCCTCAGATAAATTTACCTACGCTTCCTGAGAATAATACTGGTACCAGTGGCGGATCTAAGAATTTCTTACCGGGGGGGGGGGGGGGGGGCACAAAATCGCATGAGGTGAAAAATATGAAAACGATGGAGCGAGGCGTCAGCGGCGAGGGAGCGGAGCGACCAAGCGAGGGTGGGTTGGGGAAGGGGTCAGAACCCCCTCTCTGAGAAGGAAGCATTTGCAATTTTAGAACCACGTTAGGCGCATTTTCAGGCACTTCCTGCAGTAATATGACGTGAAATTGCTTTTTGCCTACCCCCTCCAAGAGTAGGGATCTTTTGCAATTTGAGAACCACATTTGACGCATTATGTCCACCGGCACTTCCTGGAAAAAACGAGGCCTTCTGATTGGTTAGAAGTTATTTAGAGAAAAGTGATCTGTCACGTCGCGAGACGTTGTTATATGCTTCGTTGCTGCACAATGCACAAAGACGGTGGTCGCAAAGATTATCTCGAGTGTATAAACTGTGTTGTTATCAGGGGCGTCGCTAGACTTTTTTCAGTGGGGGGGGGGGGGGGGGGGGTTTGTACAGAGGCCACCAATTACCGACAAATATATTAATGCCAATATCCTAATGCTTACCAATTTAACCCTATAAACCCGGAGCCAGGAACTATAAGTTATTTTTCATTCCCCCCCCCCCTCCCGTGCAAAGCGCGGAAGCTTTGACACTTCATCAAATTATTAGAGAAAGCAGACGATTCGTTGTACCGTTCTCGACTCTTAATCCTTGTCTGAATTCAGTTTCCCCCCTCCCGAAAGAAGCGCGGAAGCTTTGACGTTACATTAAATTATTAGATAAAGAAGACGATTCGTTGTACCGACACTTAATCATTGTCGAAGTTTTAGAAAATGTTTCTTTTTTCCATTAAAAAGTCACAGTTCGTAGGAGAAAAAAAATTGCCGGCCGACGACATAATACATGTACATCTAACCGACTTCAAACTTCTGCATTGATAGAGTACACGAGGATCGAGCAAGAATACTGACACAGCGGACCCGACACAGCAACATAATTATCTATGCGTATCTTTCTTGCCCCCTTGACGTGGTGACTCCACCCAACATACCCCTCTCTCTTTCTTACTCACACCCGTCTTCTCTCTGGCTCTTACCCCCTCTTCAAGTTCCTCTCTTCTCTTTCAGCCCCGTTTCTTTTGTTTCATTTTTCTCTTCATTTTTTTCTTTTCTCTTTTTCTTTCTTTTCTTTCTTTTCACGCCTTCCTCTTTTTCTTTCTTCTCTTCCTTTCTTCTCTACTCTTTCCTTTCTTTTCCTTTTATTTTTTTTTTCTTTCCCTTTCTCTCTCATTTCCCCCTCACCCTTTCTTCATTTTTCCCGACAGCAGCGCAATTCTACCGCCAATATCCTGACAGGTGGAAGGGTGGTGTCGCAGTCGTATCCCCACGACCTCCTTTAGCGACGACCCTGGTTGTTATTCCATTATTCATTTCAAAGAAATGCAATTCTTCGTACTCTCTCACCTCTCTTCTATCGTTGTTTAATTCTCTTTCAATTCTTTTCCTTTCTCTCTTTCCCCCCTTTTCCATCTTTTTTGTTGTTCTTCTTGTGCTTTTTTGTTTGTAAGGGGGGGGGGGGGGGGGCAACACGCCTGGCAAGAGAGACCCCATATTATCTCCTCCGTCTTTTCCCATTTCTTCTTTTTTCACCTTTTCTCTCCTATGGCTTCTCTTCTTCCTTTCCTTCTCCTTTTTCTCCTCTCCCCTTTTCTCTCCTCCCTCTTTTCTTCTTCTTTCTCTCTTCCCTTTTGTTTCTTTCCCCCCTCCTTTTTCTTTCCCACTCCTTTTTCTCCCCTTTTCCATTTTCTCCTCCCCCCTTTTTTACCGGGGGGGGGGGGGGTACGTGCCCCCTGTCCCCCCTGAATCCGCCACTGAGAATGATTTCAAAAAGTAAACAAAACCCTCACAGGTTTCATTTTTTTATGTTATTTGGTCTGTTCCGAGCTTTAGTTGATAGGTTCATTGGCTAGGCTATACACTCACAACTTGATCATGATGTCGTTAACATAATTATGGGACAATACCCTGGACTTTCCCTACCGGCCGTTACAAGTAATCCTTCATTGTGAAAAGGATTAACAAAGACTGGGTACCAATTAGGCAGATTTGCGTAATAATGTTTTTAGAACGTTACATATTCTCTTCGATTTGGTTGAAACTGCCTCGATTTTTTTTGCCAAGGCTTGTTCGGTCGGGTGTTCAGTCAATTGGGAACGGGTACGACAATGCCAAAGCTGACGAGGACAATGCCCACCTCCAACATGACAAAGCCGTCTTTCAGAGAGCTCGCGGTCGACAAACCAAGATCAGAATGGAATCTAAAGCTACTGTTTAGAATGACAATTTTATCAATTGACTCTTATCTATAGTCCAGTGTTCATGTCCAGTTCGAGCATCTCTGATTTACATACAAACAATCTTTACAGATCTGGGAGCTTGTCTCGGTACGGCGCACATCATCCCTATATGGCTCAGACTTAATGTCTACGGGTTTGATTTTGCTAATGTCTACCGAAAAATGAATGTTTTGATAACGAGGATTTGTATCAATGCGATATATGCTATCTTATAATATATGACTACAGTTTCATGGTATGTATATTTTATGAAACAGTTCGTATATTTGTACATTTTATCCAATAGATTGCTACGTAAGTGTGTCAGTTTTATGTATTTTGTGTTTCGTGCCTAATTACAAACTTTATTAACGATTGGTGTCATATTTTCGAAGGTTGACATATGATACGTATATAATCGTATCATCTTCGAAAGAGCCTAGATATAAAAGGCATTTTTATGTTGAATGATGTGATTTCCTTGCATGGTCCTTCAATAATTCCATCGCCACTATACGCATAGGCAATGGTGACCTGTGAATGATGAACCTACCGGGCCCTGCATGCCCCTTAAACTGTAGGTGAACGGCACGCCCAGTAGATTTCTAATTTTCTTAATTATTTGTATTGCTTAGTCGATGAAAGTGTGGTTAATTCCTGGCTGGGGGATGGTGACCAACCTACTGGGCCCTACATGCCCCTTAGACTGTAGGTGAACGGTACGCCCAGTCAGATTTCTAATTTTCTTAATTATTTGTATTGCTTATTCAATGTTAGTGTGGTTAATTCCTGGCTGGGAGATGGTGACCTGTGAATGATGAACCTAACGGGCCCTTCCCCTTAAATTGTAGGTAAACGGCACGCCCAGTCAGAATAAATTTGTAATTATTTGTATTGCTTAGTCGATTTTAATGTTCATAATCCCTGGCTGGGAGACGGTGACCTGTGAATGATGAACCTACCGGGCCCTGCCCCTTAAATTGTAGGTAAACGGCACGCCCAGTCAGATTATTATTATTTTGTTTGTATTGCTTTAGTCGATGTTAGTGTTGTTAATCCCTGGCTGGGAGACGGTGACCTGTGAATGATGAACCTACCGGGTCCTAGCTGCCCCTTGTAGGTAAACGGCACGCCCAGTCAGATTAAATTTGTAATTATTTGTATTGCTTATTCGGTGTTAGTGTTGTTATTCCCTGGCTGGGAGACGGTGACCTGTGAATGATGAACCTACCGGGCCCTGCCCTTAAATTGTAGGTAAACGGCACGCCCAGTCATATTATATTTATAATTATTTGTATTGCTTATTCGATGTTAGTGTTGTTAATCTCTGGCTGGGAGACGGTGACCTGTGAATGATGAACCTACCGGGCCCTGCCCCTTAAATTGTAGGTAAACGGCACGCCCAGTCAGATTAAATTTGTTTTTATTTGTATTGCTTAGTCGATGTTAGTGTTGTTAATCCCTGGATGGGAGACGGTGACCTGTGAATAATGAACCTACCGGGCCCTGCCCCTTAAATTGTAGGTAAACGGCACGCCCAGTCAGATTAAATTTGTAATTATTTGTTTTGCTTAGTCGATTTTAATGTTCATAATCCCTGGCTGGGAGACGGTGACCTGTGAATGATGAACCTACCGGGCCCTGCCCTTAAATTGTAGGTAAACGGCACGCCCAGTCAGATTAAATTTGTAATTATTTGTTTTGCTTAGTCGATTTTAATGTTGTTAATCCCTGGCTGGGAGACGGTGACCTGTGAATGATGAACCTACCGGGCCCTGCCCCTTAAATTGTAGGTAAACGGCACGCCCAGTCAGATTATTATTAATTTGTTTGTATTGCTTTAGTCGATGTTAGTGTTGTTAATCCCTGGCTGGGAGACGGTGACCTGTGAATGATGAACCTACCGGGCCCTAGCTCCCCCTTGTAGGTAAACGGCACGCCCAGTCAGATTACATAATTATTTGTATTGCTTAGTCGATGTTAGTGTTGTTAATCCCTGGCTGGGAGATGGTGACCTGTGAATGATGAACCTACCGGGTCCTAGCTGCCCCTTGTAGGTAAACGGCACGCCCAGTCAGATTAAATTTGTAATTATTTGTATTGCTTATTCGGTGTTAGTGTTGTTATTCCCTGGCTGGGAGACGGTGACCTGTGAATGATGAACCTACCGGGCCCTGCCCTTAAATTGTAGGTAAACAACACACCCAGTCATATTATATTTATAATTATTTGTATTGCTTATTCGATGTTAGTGTTGTTAATCTCTGGCTGGGAGACGGTGACCTGTGAATGATGAACCTACCGGGCCCTGCCCCTTAAATTGTAGGTAAACGGCACGCCCAGTCAGATTAAATTTGTTTTTATTTGTATTGCTTAGTCGATGTTAGTGTTGTTAATCCCTGGATGGGAGACGGTGACCTGTGAATAATGAACCTACCGGGCCCTGCCCCTTAAATTGTAGGTAAACGGCACGCCCAGTCAGATTAAATTTGTAATTATTTGTTTTGCTTAGTCGATTTTAATGTTCATAATCCCTGGCTGGGAGACGGTGACCTGTGAATGATGAACCTACCGGGCCCTGCCCTTAAATTGTAGGTAAACGGCACGCCCAGTCAGATTAAATTTGTAATTATTTGTTTTGCTTAGTCGATTTTAATGTTGTTAATCTCTGGCTGGGAGACGGTGACCTGCGAATGATGAACCTACCGGGCCCTGCCCCTTAAATTGTAGGTAAACGGCACGCCCAGTCAGATTATTATTAATTTGTTTGTATTGCTTTAGTCGATGTTAGTGTTGTTAATCCCTGGCTGGGAGACGGTGACCTGTGAATGATGAACCTACCGGGCCCTGCCCCTTAAATTGTAGGTAAACGGCACGCCCAGTCAGATTATTATTAATTTGTTTGTATTGCTTTAGTCGATGTTAGTGTTGTTAATCCCTGGCTGGGAGACGGTGACCTGTGAATGATGAACCTACCGGGCCCTAGCTCCCCCTTGTAGGTAAACGGCACGCCCAGTCAGATTACATTTGTAATTATTTGTATTGCTTAGTCGATGTTAGTGTTGTTAATCCCTGGCTGGGAGATGGTGACCTGTGAATGATGAACCTACCGGGCCCTGCCCCTTAAATTGTAGGTAAACGGCACGCCCAGTTATATTATTATTATTTTGTTTGTATTGCTTTAGTCGATGTTAGTGTTGTTAATCCCTGGCTGGGAGACGGTGACCTGTGAATGATGAACCTACCGGGTCCTAGCTGCCCCTTGTAGGTAAACGGCACGCCCAGTCAGATTAAATTTGTAATTATTTGTATTGCTTGTTCGTGTTGTTAATCCTTGGCTGGGAGACGGTGACCTGTGAATGATGAACCTACCGGGCCCTGCCCCCTTAAATTGTAGGTAAAAGGCACGCCCAGTCAGATTAAATTTGTTTTTATTTGTATTGCTTATTCGATGTTAGTGTTGTTAATCCCTGGATGGGAGACGGTGACCTGTGAATGATGAACCTACCGGGCCCTGCCCCTTAAATTGTAGGTAAACGGCACGCCCAGTCAGATTATTATTAATTTGTTTGTATTGCTTTAGTCGATGTTAGTGTTGTTAATCCCTGGCTGGGAGACGGTGACCTGTGAATGATGAACCTACTGGGCCCTAGCTGCCCCTTGTAGGTAAACGGCACGCCCAGTCAGATTACATTTGTAATTATTTGTATTGCTTGGTCGATGTTAGTGTTGTTAATCCCTGGCTGGGAGATGGTGACCTGTGAATGATGAACCTACCGGGCCCTGCCCCTTAAATTGTAGGTAAACGGCAGGCCCAGTTAGATTATTATTATTTTGTTTGTATTGCTTTAGTCGATGTTAGTGTTGTTAATCCCTGGCTGGGAGACGGTGACCTGTGAAGGATGAACCTACCGGGCCCTGCCCCCTTAAATTGTAGGTAAAAGGCACGCCCAGTCAGATTAAATTTGTTTTTATTTGTATTGCTTAGTCGATGTTAGTGTTGTTAATCCCTGGATGGGAGACGGTGACCTGTGAATGACGAACCTATCGGCCCCTGCCCCTTAAATTGTAGGTAAACGGCACGCCCAGTCAGATTATTATTTTTTTTATTTGTATTATTTAGTCGATTTTAATGTTCATAATCCCTAGGTGGGAGATGGTGACCTGTGAATGATGAACCTACCGGGCCCTGCCCTTTAAATTGTAGGTAAACGGCACGCCAAGTCATATTAAATTTGTAATTATTCGTATTGCTTAGTCGATTTTAGTGTTGTTAATCCCTGGCTGGGAGACGGTGCCTGTGAATAACATGTATAACATAATTATCTAGGGTCAGAAGGATGCTTACTGATGAGGCTTACTGATGAGGCATGCCATCATGCTATTCGCCGTCTTGATAATGCCAATTCCCTCTTGATTAATATAAATGTTTCTGATATCGATAGACTTCAACGAATCCAGAATCGTGCAGCCCGTATTATTTCAAATGCAAGAAAATATGATCATGTGTCTCCCTTGTTAAAACAACTACACTGGTTACCTGTTCATAAGAGAATAATGTATAAAGTTTCACTATTTGTTTATAAATCCATGTATAACCTTATCCCATCCTATATTTCTAGTCTGTTTTGTCCCATCCAGCAATCAAGATAGCCATTACGTTCAAGGTCAGACCCCCTTCTTCTGCAAATCCCCCGCATCAATTCGAAGAAGGGTCAACAAAATATAATTTTTTTCTGGTCCCACTATTTGGAATAGTCTCCCTTTAAGCATTCGTTCCTGCACCTCAGTCGCATCATTTAAGAGAAATTTAAAAACTCATTTGTTTTCTTTGTAATTGTTATTTTTTAGAGTGTAATGCACTTGGAGAGTATATAACTATTCTGTTTTTATTTTAAAATGTAAAGCGCCTTGAGCATGTTCATGAAAAGGCGCTATATAAATACCAATATGTATGTATGTATGTGAATGATGAACCTACCAGGCCCTAGCTGCCCCTTAAATTTTAGGTAAACGGCACGCCCAGTCAGATTAAATTTGTTTGTATTTGTATTGCTTAGTCGATTTTAATGTCGTTAATCCCTGGCTGGGAGACGATGACCTGTGAATGATGAACCTACCGGGCCCCGCCCCTTAAATTGTAGGTAAACAGCACGCCCAGTAAGATTAAATTTGTAATTATTTGTATTGCATAGTCGATGTTAGTGTTGTTAATCCCTGGCTGGGAGACGGTGACCTGTGAATGATGAACCTACCGGGCCCTAGCTGCCCCTTGTAGGTAAACGGCACGCCCATTCAGATCAAATTTGTAATTATTTGTATTGCATAGTCGATGTTAGTGTTGTTAATCCCTTGCTGTGAGATGGTGACCTGTGAATGATGAACCTACCGGGCCCTGCCCCTTAAATTGTAGGTAAACGGCACGCCCAGTCAGATTTCTTATTTTTAATTATGTGTATTGCTTATTCAATGTTAATTCCTGGCTGTGAGATGGTGACCTATGAATAATGAACCTACCGGGCCCTAGCTCCCCCTTGTAGGTAAACGGCACGCCCAGTCAGATCAAATTTGTTTTTGTTTGTATTGCTTAGTCGATGTTAGTGTTGTTAATCCCTGGCTGGGAGATGGTGACCTGTGAATGATGAACCTACCGGGCCCTGCCCCTTAAACTGTAGGTGAACGACACGCCCATGCAGATTTCTAATTTTCCTAATTATTTGTATATTGCTTAGTCGATGTTAGTGTTGTTAATTCCTAGCTGGGAGATGGTGACCTGTGAATGATGAACCTACCGGGCCCTGCCCCTTAAATTGTAGGTAAACGGCACGCGCAGTCAGATTAAATTTGTAATTATTTGTATTGCTTAGTCGATATTAGTGTTGTTAATCCCTGGCTGGGAGATGGTGACATGTGAATGATGAACCTACCGGGCCCTGCCCCTTAAACTGTAGGTGAACGACACGCCCATGCAGATTTCTAATTTTCCTAATTATTTGTATATTGCTTAGTCGATGTTAGTGTTGTTAATTCCTAGCTGGGAGATGGTGACCTGTGAATGATGAACCTACCGGGCCCTGCCCCTTAAATTGTAGGTAAACGGCACGCGCAGTCAGATTAAATTTGTTTTTATTTGTATTATTTAGTCGATTTTAATGTTCATAATCCCTGGCTGGCAAATGGTGACCTGTGAATGATGAACCTACCGGGCCCTGCCCCTTAAATTGTAGGTAAACGGCACGCCCAGTCAGATTAAATTTGTAATTATTTGTATTGCTTAGTCGATGTTAGTGTTGTTAATTCCTAGCTGGGTCCCAGATGGTGACCTGTGAATGATGAACCTACCGGGCCCTGCCCCTTAAATTGTAGGTGAACGACACGCCCAGTCAGATTTTTTATTTTTTTTTAAATTTGCATTGCTTAGTCGATGTAGCTTATATGTGATAATCTTGCTGAGAAAATCTGTATTCCGTTGGTAACAAGGTGATACCAACGGAATACAGATTTTCTACAATATTTACTTGTTCATTTTGGGAGATATTATGCGAGGGAGCGTATAACCGAGCGAGAAGTGTTTTCGCCTTTTATTAGTCTAAACGCTGCACTCTTAGGCCCTCCAGAGCCTAAAAGTGTGTCGCAGTCTTTAGTCAGTATTTGCTATACTTTGTTTTTGTTTGTTGTTGTTGTTGTGTTGTGTTGTGTTGTGTTTTTTTTTTTTAAGGGGGGACGGCGACGATCCCCCTTAAATCCCGACCCTACCCCCTATGGGTATAATTTGTTGGGCATCAAATCTTGTTCACACACACTCTCTCTGAAGGATAGTTTTATGGAACAAAGGGTTGTCTTGGAAATTACTAATTCTATCTTAACGGAAGTGGTCTAGGGGCCCGCCTTAGGAGCCCTGATGGGTTGCAGGGCAGAGCCCCCTTTTTGAGGGGGGAGGTGGCACAAAATCGCATGGGGTGAAATATATTTAAAACGATGGAGCGAGGCGTCAGCGGCGAGGGAGCGGAGCGACCATGCAGGGGGTGGGTCTGGGAGGGGACTCCCTTTCTTTTCTTTTCTTCTCCTTTCTCCCTCTCCTTCCTCTTTTTTCTCTTTCTTTCTTTCTTCTCTTTTCTTTCCTTTCTTTCCTTTCTTTTCCTTTTCTTTCCTTTCTTTTCCTTTTCTTCTCTTCTTTTCTTTTCTTTTCTTTTCTTTCCCTTTCCTTCTCATTTTTCCCCACAGCAGAGCAATTTTACCGACAATGTCCTATCAAGTGGGGGTGCGTGTCGCCTCCCCCACACCCCCTTAAGCGACGCCCCTGGTTGTTATCACATTCTTTTAAAAGAAAGGCAATTTCTCATGCTTTCGCACCTCTCTTTTATCGTTATTTAATTCTCTTTCATTTTTCCCTTCCTCCTTTAACTCACACAAATTCTCTCTTTCTCCCCTTTTCACATCTTTTTTTTTTTTTTTTTTTTTTTTTTTTTTTGGGGGGGGGGGGCTACACGCCCGACAAGAGGGACCCCATATTATGCACACTGCATAATTGCGTGCTCCCCGCCCCTTCCCCCCCAAACAACACCTTCTTATAATATTATCCACCTTTCTTTCTTTTCCCTTCTCATTATTCTCCTTTTCCCCTTTTCTCTCCTCTCTCTTCCCCTTTCTTCCTTTTCCCTCCTTTTTCTCCTCTCCCCTTTTCTTTCTTTTCCCCTCCCTTTTCTCCCTTTTTCTTTTTCCTCCTTCCCCCTTCCACCTATTTTTTTTTACCGGGAGGAGGGGGGGGGGGGGGCATGTGCCCCCTGTGCCCCTTGAATCCGCCACTGGGTACAGGTACATGTATTATTATATCGGCCATGTACAGGTACGTAGCCGATTTCTCATTTCTCATTCACGCTGAGGATGCCTATTTGTGTGCAAAGCATATCTCCTGTGCAAAAGTAAAATCGAAGGTGTTACACCTCCTCCTATCCCAAGTTGTTTGTTTTATTTCCGAAAATCATCATAAAAAACAATAACACAATATAACAAAATCAAAGACTTATAAAACAATGATAGAATGATAAAACGGTTGGATAGTCCATTTCAGAGCCATTAACCTAATGGCTCTGTTCTTCCATGGAGTCCAATATATATATAATGATACTATAATAAGTAATGATATAACAAAATAGTAAGTCGTAATTAAAAATATATAAATAAAAAAACATTGTACTTGTACTTAACTTAACTAAATCAAATTAAATTAAATTAAACAAAAAACACTAACAAAAAGCATTAAAATCTATTCAAATATCCCCTACCATCCCTAATGTAACAAAATACGACCCCACCCTTATCACCCACCCAGCAAACAATTAACTTAATTAGTTTTAAAACATTCTACACATTATCTAATTTAGTCTGTTATTAAATTGATTATGTTTATGGCAAAAGCCAATGGGATTGCGAAATTTAGATATCAAAATAATTGAAGTATTTTTGAACATGTTTATTAAACAAATTTAGTGTGCCTAACTGACGGAGCTTAATAGGTAGTTCATTGTATAACACGGATCCACGATATAAGAATGTACGTTTACACTGATTGGTTCTTGGTTTCGGAAGCATTAAATTCGTCGCTGTTTTCACGAAGTGACGGTAGTGAAAAAAAATTGCATTCACTTTGCGTTACAATTTTCCTCACTACCGTCACTTCGTGAAAACATTATATTGCCAAGTGAATGGCATTGGTCAACGAACTAAATGGATTCTACATCAGTCTTTGATCTACATTAGATCTACATTAGTCTTTGGTTTCAAAACAGGTTTCGCAGCTTCATTTTTTTTTTCTTCAAGATTCAAGTAAGTTTATAATTGCACTCTATTCCTTCTGTAATTATTTTAGTATTTTCTATTTTATTTATATTTTGTTTGTTGTAGGCGTGGGTTTGTTAGTGTAATAATTCAGTATTTTGATGTCATACATAATTGATAATACATATTGTATGATTCAATAGTTATATATATAGCCTATGATATAGCCTATGTTTAATTTGACATTTCACATGTACTGCTATTTTTTATTATTGCATTGTTATACTTATGTTTGAATAGTGTTATTGTATTATGCATGGCTTTCTTGAAAAGCAGGTCCACTGGCTTCCAATGGAACTGAATGAAACTACCCTGTTGAACGAAATCATGAATAAATAAATAAATGAATAAACAATAATGTTCATTTTCTTGAAAAGCAGGTCCACTGGCTTCCAGTGGAACTGAATGAAACTACCCTGTTGAACGAAATCATGAATGAATAAATAAATGAATAAACAATAATGTTCATTTTGATAATTTTGTATGGTTTTGGATCCGTTTTGTTTTCCACGCGTCATAATCTTAAACATGAATGTGTATAGCGTTTAAAGATATGTACAGTACATGAAATTCATGTCCGTAGCGTCTTACATTCTCCCCCTCTCTCTCTCTCTGTGTGTCTCTCTCTCTCTCTCTCCCTCTCTCTCTCTGTCTCCTTAATAACTTCATATCTTTTCTATTTTCCTATCTCTCTCTCTCCACATCTTTACATCATGCTTTCTCCTCTCCCCTCTCCCCTCACTCTTTCTTTCTCCTCCTTTTCTCATCTTCTCTGTCTCTCTCTCCCCTCTCCTCCCTCAAAAAACGTTCGCCTATATACACAGTAGCTTGTATGCATATGTGGGATAGAATTTGACCCATGCATCCATGTTCATTTAATTCAATTCAATTCAATTCAAATTTATTTGTCATGCACAAAATAACATGGCATAAAAACAATTTCCTGGCTATTTCTGCCAATATAATTAACATATTATCAATTTATACAAAATCAACACACAATTGAACCTTGAGTACAAAATGGTATTTAATTTGAGCCACAAGAAAACATCATTATTTTCAAATTGTTTTTTTTTTGTTTTGGTTGCTATTAAACAAGGCCGTGGAATACAAATCAACTTGATATAATTTGCTGGTAACACAAGTGTGAAACTGATATGAGCAGTCAAGATCATTTTGATGATGAAATGCACTCATGTATATCACAGCTGTATGTGATTGGAGGGGGGGGGGGGGAGGGGGGGGGGGGGCTAGCACATCGAGACTTTTAAAACGACCAATATTCGGGAAACTGTCGTCATATATTTCTTTATTCACTTTCTTTCTCCAGGTCACCGCCATCGCTATGAAATTCGCTTTAGTATTATTGATGCTGCTTGGTGTGGGATTGCCGTCATGCACAGCCTATCAACAAAGTAAATCAATATTACATTAGATTTGATTTCAATTAACTTTAATTAATTTGATTTGAAATTTGATGTAATTCGTCAAGTGAAAGACACTTTAAGTATACGATATCTAATGTTAACATTCAGAAGAAGACACATTGACATCTCTTAACCCAATGAAGTTACCAGTTTGTAAGTTTCCATTGGGCTCTAGGGTGTCGATGGACCTTTTTGAATATGGGGGAGGGGGGGGGGGTAAATCTCGGCTTTTATTTAGTAAAAATATTGATATTGTTGCATCTCCATGATAAAATGTAAACCACTTAATATAAATAACTGTGCAGCAGGTCGTCATTTATAACGCATTCGACAAAAGAGACCATTTCATATTAAAGTGAATTAACTTTATCTTTTACATGCTCACTGTCCGTTATTTACATAAACAGCTAAAACAGATGAGTTCCACAGCCTACAAAAGCGACTACCCAACAGACTGACAGCCCACCAGACAGACAATATCAGTCTAGCGAACCTTCTGGAAGCTGTTAGAAGGTCCACGAGACCAAATATGAGTGTCGTCTCATGGGCCTGTCTAATTCGGACAAACTATTCAGACTTTTCTCTCGACCCACGAGACCGACATTAGCGAGTTTTCGCACGGCGACGCAAGTGCTGACTACGGGGAATTTAAATGAGCTCGCCACCCCTGATATGACAAGCTCGACTCCCGACGCTAATACGGCTGAATATCGTTGTCGGTTTTGGACGCTACGCGGCAATTTTTGCTCTGAGTGCGACCCCCCGCTAAGATTAGCGTTGTAGAAGGCCGCGTCGCCGGTTGCGAAAACACAAAACGCAACCATGACCAGCCTAATGACAAGAGTAGTCAACACTCAACAGGCCAGATAAAATGCCTGTCGCCGGCGACAGCCTATAACTTTATTTGTGTATTACATTCTTGATTCTCTGTGTTTTTTCAGCACCAGATCAACATCGTCTGGAAATACATTTGTTTGCGAACTACAACAAGCAACAGCTTCCCTCCCCAGACCAGAGTGGCCCTACCGTGGTCAATCTGGGAATGAGCCTAAAGAGACTGAAACGACTGGTCAGTGCGAAAAACATATTCTGTTCATGTCAGTGGCGTAGTTAAGGAGGTAAGGGGGCAAGTGCCCCTGCTGTCGAATGGCGAATTCAAAGAAAGAAGAAAACAAAAGATATGTATGTTTTTATATATATATATGTATAGAGAGAGAGAGAGAGAGAGAGAGAGAGAGAGAGAGAGAGAGAGGGGGGGGGGAAGAGGGAAGATGGTAGGATCACCTCACACAGCATAATCGATAGCCTCGTTAATTTACTTTCATCTACACGAAAAAGACCGGCAAAATCTGCTATTTTCTTATCATTTTATTTGGGATGATCCAAAATCTAGTCTGGAGTCATGAATGTTCATGGCCTTGTGATATCATTACAAATGTAATTACAACTTAACAGCCGCACCCCTTGGAAAGCTCCTCCTCACTCGATAGACTTCTTTTCTCACCATTTGCTTAAAATTATTTTTTGTCTGAATCAACGAAATGCTTGGTCTAGTAATTACACGATGTTTAATCACAACTTTTTCTGATTAGTTTTTCTGTCTCTTGTCTTGACAGAATTTCGCTGAAGAATCCATGATATTGAACGTTAGGATGGATATTGTGAGTACTATTTATTATTTGTCAATTCTTAAAATTGAAAAGCTTCTCGAAATATATTCGATTAATTTATTCATAACAAATTATGATTATATATGAATAACTTTCTTATCGTATATTGAGTAAAGAAAAATGCAAAAATCGTTATTGTCATCGGTGTAAATATTAATTATTTTGATGACAAATTTGGATAATTGTTCCGCGATGTTGTCCCTCATAATGTAAATTAATATTTTCGAACCAATTTCCAAATACATATATGTGCTCCCCGAAGCACAGTTTAAACTCCCAATGCAGATTCAGAAACACGTAAAAAATGTATATGTTAACTTACAGCAAATAGTGAGTTTGTAAAATATGTCAGGGACAAAGTTTAGCAGTGATGATACATTAGGAAAACCCTGAAAATCTATCTCTTTTTGAAGTTGTGTTGTATTCAGTACATGAGGTGGAGAGAATGTTAGCCCCCCCCCCTCCTCCATCTGATTTGAAGGCTCTAAGGAACGAATAAAATACAAAAGAGCGATACATTTAGAAAGCCCTGAAGACCCATCTCTTCTAGTTCGTGAAGTGGTTCTACCTACCCCCCGGACAACTACCCCGGACAACTATCCCCTATTAAGACATTCCCCCCTAGGACAATTACCCCCGGACATAAACCCCTAGGACAACTACCCCCGGACTACAACCTCCGGACAACTACCCCAGACAACTACCCCCTACGACAACCACTCTCTAGGACAACTACCGCGGACAACTACCCCCAGACAACTACCCCCTACGATAACCAGCCTCTAGGACAACTTCCCTCCGGACAATTATCCTAAGGGGTAGTTGTCTGGGGTAGTTGTCCGGGGGGTAGTTGTCCTAGTGGTAGCTGACCTAGGGGGTAGTTGTCTGGGAGATAGTTGTCCTGGGGGTAGTCTTCCTAGAGGGCGGTTGCCCTAGGGTGTAGTTGTTCTAGGGGGTACTTGACTGGGAGTGGTTATCCGGGGTTGATGTCCAGGGGGTAGGTGTACTCCGGATACGCTTGAAGTATATACCGTGTGTCTCAAAAAAAACGTAACACTTTTGAAATGGTTGCCAAATTGAGCATATATAATTTTATGAAAAAATGTTGATATGTATGGAAAGCTAAAGGACCAACCTTTCATATGATATGAAAAAATTGAAAAAAAAATCATGCTTCGATGAACAGTGTTCACTTAAGTTAGAGGTATGAAAATGGGCCTGCGCAGGATTTTTCCTTCCAATTTTGGACAGGTAAGTTACTTTTAGCATACAAAATAAGTTTGATATGAGATATTCATGATCGATGGATTAAGAGTTAAAAGGATGTTTTGAATACCAGTCCTTTCTCTCTGTCATTTATCAATCCCCAAACACCACCCCTGCCACACACACACACACACACACACACCAACTTCCACTCCCATCTTATTGTATCATTGATCTGGTAGATGTGAACAGGATGAAGGAAGAATGGGAAAATGTTAAATTGAAATACCGTATTCAAAATCATAATTGACATTATGCAACCCACTCTCCTCCCCCCCACAACCTTTTCCCATCCCATCACCTACCCCTTGCCTTTTCTTTATCAGTTTTCTTCCGTAAGTTTGGTGGATCATCAATCACATTTTATTCAGGTTTTATGAATGACCCAAACATGTAATAGCTAAGTACATCATTCATTATGCATTGAAAATACCAGAATTCGAGGTATTCAAAATATCCTTTTGATTCAAAATATCCTTTTGATCCATCGATCATGAATATCTCATATCGACCTTATTTTGTAAGTTACAAGTAATTTACCTGTCCAAAATTGGAAGGAAAAATCCTGCGCAGGCCCATTTTCATACCTCTAACTTAAGTGAACACTGTCCATCGAAGCATGATTTTTTTTTAATTTTTTCATATCATATGAAAGGTTGGTCCTTTAGCTTTCCATACATATAGACATTTTTTCATAAAATTATATATGCTCAATTTGGCAACCATTTCAAAAGTGTTACGTTTTTTTTGAGACACACGGTAGTGTTGTATTTTCTTAACGATGTTTATGTTGACAAACTTTCCAAGCGCATAGAGAATTATATCATATTAATTATAATCTTTACAAATATACAGAACGTTATAATTATTATAATGATTCAAGCTTGGAGGCAATCCACCGCAAATACTGCACATAGTATTACCTCCTCTACACCAAACACATTCGCTCTCCGCTCCGGAGAGGTTAAAGCCCCTGTTTCTCATCGCTACGCTGATAACTACCATGCCATTTCTAATTATTTTCTTTACATATTAACAAATAACATCCGTTTAGGCTTGGAGAAACTCTCGTTTGGTGTGGGATCCGACCGAGTTCGCAGACATCACCGGATACCACGTGTATTATTCGGATATCTGGACACCCGACATCGCTTTCTATTACAGGTAATCTGCGGATAATCAGTCGCGGATAAATACACAAGGGCCCCGTCTTACAAAGAGTTGCAACTATGTAGGTAAGAGATAGGAGACTGCAAAGTTGCGTTTGATTGGAGGACCTACTATTGATTTGGATCAAGCTTTACTCTTTATAAGACAAGGCCCAGAAAATTCACATTGGGCCCTGTTTAAAAAAAAAAGTGACAATAACTGTTATAAGCTACTGAAATTGTGGCCTATGATTGGATGAGAGTCAATTTGTCATCGAATCTTAGCATTTGTTATTGATAAAGAGTATTGCTACAACGCACCATTGATTATAACATTGCGATAACTTCCATGAAAACGATGATATAATTTGCGGTTGAGTGATGTTTCCATGGTAGTTATTTTTAAACATTGATGGCAAAATGATCCCAAAACAAAATTCCCGTAATGTCTTAAAATTACATTTGTGAAAACACGAATATGAAGGTCTTGCACGTTGCTATAAGAACTTTATAACCTGTCATAATATTTCTACAACAACAACAACAACAACAAACAACGTCGATTTTAAAATTTCATACGTGCATACTATACCGTTCAATGCGTTATTGTACCCCATACATTTGTTGACCCCAAATGAACCTGAATGATAAGCTCCTACGCTAATGCACTCCTTCCCTCATTTCTAAATTTTTATTCTAGTGACTTACCAAAGGAAAGTCTACAAGATGTCCTTGTTGATGTGGACTTCCATGGTAACGTCAGCTATAGACCTCGCATGAAGCTTGATGTAAACTGCACGGATCTGGATCAGGGAGATGATGCACACGTAAGTGCAAAATGTTGTTTGGGTTAGAGTGGCTTTACCATCATGTCTTCTGTCCAGGGTGAGGGGGGCGTTTCACAAAACTTGTCATCAGTGACAAATGACAGTTTTTGTTATAAGCTACTGAAATCCTTGCTTCTGATTGGTTATCTGCAGATTTGTCACTGATTTTTGTCATTTGTCATTGAAAAAAGGCTTTGTGAAACGGGTCCTCCTGATCCTGCATACCGTAGGTCCCATGCCACACTGATGCCATTGTCCTGCATATATTTGGTCTTACCTATCATCGGACTTACGTCTCATTTTTCTGTCTGATCTTAAGATCCAATTATGTTAAGGTAGGGCTTTATCGTACCAATGGGACAAGTGGGAAGTTTTGAATACATCTTTGTGGGTTCAACTTTGATGAGAGGGGTTAGGTTTCATTGGACCTATGGCATGAGGAGCCAATCAGACGCTTGACCAAAGGATCGGTTGGAAGACCACTGGCAGAAATTCTGTTCAGTACTCTCATAAAGAAGTGACGTAGGCCCTTTTATAACTTGGAGCGTTTGAAGAAGATCGATATAAGACAACCTTGAAAAATGATTAAGAATCAAATCATTGGTCAAACATTGAATTTTGTTTTCTGTATTTATGGTATTATTCTAATGATTTCTGTTAGGGAAATTGGTATTCTGAAACACGCGACGAATCTGTGTTCTTTTCTTTGAAGAGACACATCAACGTGACGTGTTCTACTCAATCATGTAGTATCAGAAATTTCCAAGAATATCATATCAACAATGCAAATTATATGTCTTAGGTTTACCGGCTAAAATCTAATATACACAATTATTTTTTCGCTTCTAGAGCTGCAGGTTGAAATGGGCATCCTGGTCACACCGTAGCGAGAGTGTATCCGTCAGCCCTTCGTCAGATACCATCGATCTGTCAAGGTACAAAGAAAACCCAATCTGGGAAATCGTGAGTACCGAGGCCGTCCAGGACTTGGTCACCTACCCATGTTGTCCGGATGTATACGAGGACATCATTTTTACCCTGGTTATCCGCCGAAGAGATACTCAGGGCAGTACCACCGATGCCTCTTCCCTGGTTATGACGTAGGCCGATGTGACAGCTATTCAGTTACCCTGGCCGTCGTGGTAACATCACCAAAAACCACCCGGTGTTTACTGGTGCTCTTGACGAATCATTGAAAGCATTTAACTGAAAGGAGGCCAGACTCGACTTCCACTGACTCTGTGTTATGACTCATTACCACACATTTATAATTATCTGATTATGGCATTTTAAAGTTTGTTTGAGGTCCTACTGTGTATTATTCTGTATATACAATAAAATGGGATGGCCTGATATGCTGTCATTCGCGTGCTATTACGGATGATGAATTATATGACATTTATCAGTAATCAACAGCATTTTCTTCTTTTTTTTTCCACGGGACTTTGGTTTTCTTGATGAGATATTAATGTTCTCACCTTCCCTCCTCAGCTTCGGTCCCCTATCCACCATATATCTCTTTGCCCTACTTCTCCGTTTCATGTCTCACCTTAAAACGCCAACTGTAACAGTCAAGTATTAATTTCGGATTTATTAAAGTAATAGTCTATCGCCCATGAATGCATGCACGCTCTTGTTGAATACTTTTATCATGTTTAATGTGGTATTATCTCTTTCTTCTTACAACCGTCCCTGTTTCTCAGTTATGTACTTCGCATCAGCTCTCTTTCCCTTTCTCTCTCTCTCTCTCTCTCTCTCTTTCTTTCCTTTCCGTTCTTCAGACTCATTCTCTTGTAATCCCACTTGTAATGTCATTCTTCTTCTATCACTCTCTATCTCCTTTTTCTCTCTTCGTGCTTTCGAATGTTGTGCATGCCTCTTACCCTTTAAACTATTATTCATGGTATTAATCATGATTTTTGTAATTTACTCAATGTCTATGTTAAATATGTATCACTTTGTATTTCGATTATTACTGTTTTTGTTGTTATTGCCTATAAAAAGAATCCCACGTGACCCGTGGTGTTTTTTTTTCTTTCTTAACTTGAAAATGAAAAGATGAGAGTGGATTAAAAATGTATCTGCGCGTGACAAATGCGGTTCTAAGCCTTCTGCGCTTATACGTCTGTTTTTTTTTAAATATAAGATTGAGAAATTATGCTTTAATAAGATAAACAAACTTTTTGTTTAAATATAACAAATTAAAATAAATGAACGAAATACAGATAAAACATCACCTACACCACCACCAACAACAACAACATTGATTTTATTGATTGTTCTCCATAACTGTATAAAGCGCATTCGTCAATCTAAGAATTTTCTTTCTTGTATAATTCATTGATATTAAACACTCTTTACTGAGATGTACACTGAATGTTGAGGGTTTTCTTGTAGATGGCTATTTGGCGTAGATTACGTTATACTATTATATACCTTATTGTGTATTAAAAGTTCTGAGCGCCTCAACATTATACATGAAGGACAGCTATATTTATATGTCCATTTTTGCTTCTAGTTCTGACTAGTTGCCGTTCTCGAACTAATATAATTATCATCGATATTATTATTCTGTTATTCATTTCCTTTTTGCTTTGTTTTGTTTGTTTGGGGGGAGGGCTATGTGGGGCTTGGGAGTTCTTGCATTCATTTAATACATTTGCCTTGCTTAAAGGGAAAGTCCACCCCCAAAATAAGTTTGTTTCGATAGAGGCAGAATAATAAGAAAATCAGGTGAGTGAAAGTTTGAGCAAATTCTGAATGAAAATAAGAAAGTTATGAATTATTGAAGTTGTGATCAATCAAATACAAATTGGCAACTCTGTGACTTATTATACGAGCTCTCCTTCATTTGCTTTGTGCATAATATTCCATAAA
Source organism: Strongylocentrotus droebachiensis (assembly GCA_035222895.1). Taxonomy (NCBI): domain Eukaryota; kingdom Metazoa; phylum Echinodermata; class Echinoidea; order Camarodonta; family Strongylocentrotidae; genus Strongylocentrotus; species Strongylocentrotus droebachiensis. The sequence continues at coordinate 131,864 of JAVYIG010004886.1, forward strand.
ATCATGTTTTCTTCGTTATTGATGACGGAATATATATTTGTTCCTTGCAGGGGGAGTATAAAAACATATTTGCAATTATTATATTTAGGGTGCATGTATGGTTGAAATTTTTCTTGAGGGAAAATGAAAATTTTAGATTTTTTTAGTACTAAGCAAATGGAAGTTGAGCTCGCATTTTACGTCATAGAGTTGCCAATTTGTGTTTGATTGATCACAACTTAAAAAATCCTAACTTCCTTATTTTTAATCGGAATTTGCTCAAACTTTCACTGACTTGTTTCTCTCATTTTTCTACTCCTATTAAAACTAACTTAATTTCAGGGTGGACTTCCCCTTTAAAGTTATTCATAAGGGGCTTGAATGTTGTTTTGATGTGTGTGTATGTGTGTGTGTACGTGTGGGGGGGGGGGTACTTGAACCTCAGAAGCCACCCTCTCTAAAACCACGCTTTTTCTGAAAGAGCTTTTTCAAAAAGAAAGAAAGAATAAATGTTCACTGATTTTTTTAAAGCTTCGTATCTTACAACGCTGGAACAGCAAGGTATTCTCCGACCCTATATCTGCTTCCCTCTATCTGTTATGAATGGTCGTGCGGACCCTCTTGCGGGCAGCTGACGAGTTCGTATTGTGACGTAACAATAGGTTTGATGGCGCTTGCTCTAAAGGTCAGTGAACTTCTATTGTGACGTAATTAGTAATGCGCGCAGCTAGATCATATCCGCGCGCGCACATGCGCAAACTTTATCTCCATAGAAACACATTGTTACGAAATTTTAAGAACAATTAACCATTTGGCTGGAGTATTTTTGCAATGGAGACAGGGTAAAAAGCACCATAAAAACTCATGTTTGAAGACTAAAATCAAGGATCTGCTGGTTGGAAATATAAAATCCCAAGTTTTCAAGATGTTCTGCCACCTGCATTACATGTTAGTGGTCTTTTCTTTGCTCCTCACACTCACAGGTAAGAAATAAAAGAGCCTTGTCTTGGCATAGACTACACTGTACAATCGCATCAGCGTAACTAAAATCTCATAGGCTAGGCCTAGGCCATTGTTAGTCAAGCGCGTGACAATGCTATGCCACCCCAGCCGACCCCGGGGCGCGGCGCGCCGCGCCGGCGCCGGTCTCCATATCGACGTGGTATGAAATAATGTGTTCGTGTGTACGTGTTCGGACGCTTTACTTGGTACTTGGTAGGTCTACTTGGTTGGTTGGTCCTCTTAAATACTCGTCTGAGTCTTAACTGGAGGTGCGGATAGGATGGATTACTGGATGGAGGTCACCAGTGTCAAGAGCCTGTTGCAAGATAAATTGGAGAACAGGATTTCATGGGCGATATAGAGACTAGAGTAGGGTCTAGATCTAGTAGTACTAGTAGTAGACCTAGTACTAGTAGGCCTAGATCTATTTAGATCTAGTATTGCTGGCCAAATTCTTGAAGTTTACTGTTTGAAATCCACTGTCCGGTCTCGATCAGTCTGGACCCGACTGTGCAGTGTGGGTGGCTACATGTAGTTGACTGTTATAATTATATGATGTGTCCGGCGTTAAGTGTTGGGGCACCATCTTGTCTCTGCCTAGGCTAGATCTACTGGTAGACTCTAGTCATTTATCTGACCGTTGTTAGGGCCAGAAATGAGTTTAAAAATTATGAAATGATATTGGTAGAATTGACATGATCGATCTGATTGACCATTGAGGGGAACAAATTGGCAACACTTTGGTTCGGGGTTAAATTCATTTCGTAACTGTAGATCTCCACTTAGACTAGAATCTAGACTAGGGTCTAGATCTAGATCTAGTTATAGTAATGTAGTTAGACTAGTAGACCTAGGTCTAGATGAGATCTGTATGTACCAACTTGACTGTAGACTATAGCCTAATGCGTTTAATGCCGGTCCTAATTTTGTTTGTTTGGTGCTCAACGAGGAGGGTGGAGGGAAAGTGCCCACTATTTTGTTTTAACTGAGCACCCACCCACCCCCTTTCAGCACAAAAACAAACAAAACAAAAGTTACTTTTTTGTATTGGCCAGGGGAGGGGGCGGGCCCCCTGTTTGGTGCTCAACGAGGAGGGTGGAGGGAAAGTGCCCACTATTTTGTTTTAACTGAGCACCCACCCACCCCCTTTCAGCACAAAAACAAACAAAACAAAAGTTACTTTTGTTGTATTGGCCAGGGGAGGGGCGGGCCCCCTGTCCCTCCCCCCCCCGACTTGGTCCGCCACTGAGCCAAGCCATGGTTGACCTAACAGGATATCTAGACTAGGTGGCAGGGCAGTAAGACAATAAGAATCTAGAATCTAGATCTATCAATTTTTATCATTTCATTGAAGTAGAAAACAACACACGAAACACGATGTAGACTAGACCCTCTAGGCTATATAAATCTTTTATTCTTTTTTCTTTCAGGTTCCTTTGTGAATGCACAAACAACAGAAGGTGAGATTTGTTGTTATTAATTTAGGCCTAATCAACACATATCCTTTGACGCACACAAAATATCAAGAAATTATAAGATATTACACAAACCAGTAAAAACAGAAATTTAAGAGTGAATCGAAAATGGACAAGTTGAAAATATGAAGGCAAAAAACCTACTTCGTTGACTAGCTGTAGCAGGATATCGATTGTTTTTATTTTTTATTTATTTATTTTATTTTATTTATTTATTTATTTATTATTATTATTATTTTTTTTTTTTTTTGGGGGGGGGGGGGGTGTTTTAAAGTGCCTCAGCCATCATTTTCATGAAGCAAATAATTTCATTTTATAATAACAATCGTGCAATGTTGAACCTTTTTTTCTTCTGCCTAATAATTGTGTGATTGATTTTGATTTGTTTTGTCTTTTATTACAGTGGTCACTGAAATGGCAGGTAAGGATGATCTTTCCGAACGATAAGAAAATACAAAACAGAAAACCTTTATTTTTCAGAATGGGTTTTTTAAACTGTTGCCTACATGTACATGTAGTCTTAATTTGTGTGCATGTACATATTAAGTATAGATACAAAAAACATTTTGTCCTGGACAGAATTTTAGTCTCGAATCAGTATTTTGCCATTGGAAAACAATTATTGATGATGTAAAACGTCGTTTGATCGTGAGCATCATGTATGTGGATGAAAGAGAGAGAGAGATAGGGACAGGGGAGTGTTTAATTATTTTGATGGTGACTGTAATATATCACTCTTTTAATGAATTGCATTTTAAAGGAGAATTTTCATTATGTTTCTTTAATTTTATTATCATATCTAAAAGTCGATTATTAAGACTGAAATGTATAACTTTTCCTAACAAGAATGATTGAGGAAATCTTACTACTATTGCCATAGACTTGTGCGTAGTACTGTGAGTATAAAGATTAATTATACTAAAATCGGCAATATCTTCAAACTTTGGGAGTGTCTTTAAAGATAAATCTCCTCTTATTGGTTTCTAGATATTGCACTGATTTAATTCTCTCCCCTTTCTTTCTGTTTTTTTTTTGTCAGGAACAACGGCGGACCCCCCAGGTAAGCTGGCTTGAAATTAAACAAATCACGAAATATTTTTATGAATCAAGATTGAATGGATTGTTGTGAAAAAAAAGGTAAAATTTATGTTGAAAGCAGATTGATCGATCAATCTCTGACTGACATAATCAACCCATCAAAAATAAACATTTTATGAATGATAAAGATATAGACCAGATTAATATTCACATTTGTGTTGTCAAGATTATATCTTCCTTTTTATATCAATCTCTATTCATTGATTAAAGGTACTACAAAGTTTCGGGAAATTTTGAAAATTGGGTGGATAGTGAATCTTTACAATTTTGATATATTTGGATGCCCCTGTGGATGTATTATAAGCACTAAAAAAATTAGCCCCTAAAACACTTCTATTTTCGAGAAAAATTGAATATAAAAATTTACCGGTGCTCCCGGTAAATTTTGATAAATTTCAAATAGCGCCTATGGCCGTACAATAGTAGCTGCGACCATGAAAATCTCAGAATATGTAGTTGTGATATATAATTTCCAAATGGGAATAGCTAATCGGTCGATTTTAGTCAAAAAACATTGTTTTATAGCTTAATTAATATCTTGACCTTGAAAGGGAGCTATATGACATAAGAAGTTTATTATTTACAATTTCATAATTTTAGACTCGATTTCAACCGCGACAACGATCAATGAATATTGTAGGAGTGCATACGCTTCCAATATGTTAATTTGAACCAAATTCATGCCCCTATACCAAAACTTTGTAATACCTTTAAGAGACAAAACAAATATGTAAACATAAGGATTTTTCGTATGCAAACCTAGAAGTGTGTGAATGCATGCATGTAATATTCAAATGAATTCGATTATCAAATAATAATATCGTTTTAGAGAAAAAGCGATGGATTTGATATCTGTTTTCAACCAATGATTTTAGGAATATAGTACATATAGACTTAATTCTAGTTTCTACCATAAAAGAAAATTCCATTATATCCACAACTTAAATATACAACTTCTATTGATTACCCTATTATAGTCTCCGGGATGAATATCTTCATTTGTTTGTTATTTGTTATTCTTACGTACAGACCCATGTGCATCCAACCCATGCACAATAGCCAGTACACACTGCGTAGCGGACGGCGAATCTCACACGTGTGAATGCCGTCCAGGGTATTTCGGAACCAACGGCACTTGCACAGGTTCGTCCAACATCTTACGAAATAGTTTCCAAAATACGAAGATAATGATGTAGTACACTTGATATAGATTTATTTTGATAGGGAATATATAGATTAGTGTACATCTGATGTATATTTTGATGATAAAAAATAATAACAATAAAACGGTGCTTATTTGATCTCAAGTAGTCTTGTGAGGTGATCTATTATTGTTTTATGAGTGCCCCCAAAACATGTGAAGCGCTTTATAACCAAATGGAGTAAATTAAATATGGATTGGAAATTTGCTTTGACATGTTCGTGGCACTTTTGAATGTTCAGATTAAATTATGAAGAAAGAAAAGTTCAATTGAACGTTTAAAAATGGAAAAAAAGAAAGAAAGAATTGTTGATAAGATCACTATTTGGGCATATTCCAACATAACTAGTAAAGAGATCCAACTGACGTCATTATATTAAAGACTTACTGAATGCATAGTAATGTTTTAAAAAGTTTTTTCTCGAGTCAGTTGGTAGATAAGCCTGAAATTATGATCAACCGAAAAAAAACCCAGCTCAGCAGCCACTCCAATAATTTGCACTCTTCATCAGAAACCTGTCTTGAAATATTAGCAAAATCACAGACACGGCAATATTTTCTCTGGCCCTGAAACGTATCGCTTTAAAACCATTCTCATGAATTGAACTCTCCATCAAGATCAAGATCAAGCTCACTGTGATTAGTTTCCTGGCTCTCATTATGTTATGTGTTTTTTGTTGTTGTTGTTGTTTGTAGGATGTATGATATTTTATGTGTAATTATTTCGTATTTAATTGTATATATATTCTGTATTTTTAATGATGAGTGTAAATAAACGAACTTGAACTTGAACTCTAAATCCACTTTCTGATATTCTTCGTTCCCGTCTTTTCCACCAGTTGCACAACAATTCGCTGGCTCGTTTTCCGTCACACAGGTTGGCGGTAGTAATGTATTGTACTCAGCTGGCCTAGCCGTCACGGACTCTGCGGCGTTTGCTTCTTTAGCAGCAGACGTGGAAGACGCGGTATGACACAAATTGCAAATATTAACTAAAATATTAATGATCAACCTAATGATCATGATTATTATGAATTTAAACAAGTAAGAAATCTTAACCAATCCGATCCAAGATTTTCGAGAAATCAACTTATGGCCAATTCAAATGCCCTATTATTAATACCTCTCCTAAAAGATCATCTTAGGATAAAGTTCAGATTTCATTGTAGTCTTCAAATTGTAATATCTTGTACTCATGTAGTTGATGGACAAGGCTAAAGACAGTGCTTTCGGTAGATGCATTGAAATTCTTTGCATCTTGTTGAAGTTGAAATAACATTTAATTTAAGGATATGTTTGGTCATAGTATAATACTTGAATAGGTCTTATCATTTCTTTTAAAAATATTGCACTCATCTCTCACTCATCTATTGTATTTAAAGGAAAGATCAATCATTTTAGTTCGAGTTGATTCTTAGCATTTTTTGGTTCGAGATGAAATTCTAATCTTGCATTAAGTAAGCAGGTTATATTTGTATATACAGCGTGAGTCAAAAAAAAGTTTACACCTAGAAAATTGCTAATTATTTAAAGAATCATCTATGAACAGTAAATTATTATACGTCTTATGAAATTATTTGGTAACATTTTTGTCTGGTATGTGTTCACGCTTGGATGAACAGGAGGCATTGTTTGCGAGAGTGCAAAAATCGACTTGCGCCAAAGTTGCTTATGTGATGTTTGAATAAAACAATTGGGATTTCGGTATTAATTCGGTCTTTGCAGATACAAATAACATCATTAACAAAATTAATCATGCCACACATATCAAATGTCGAATATCAAATATCAACGAACATTTGTGCGTGCCTGTGTGTCGGTGTGTGACTTTGCTTCTGCAAAAAGCATATGCATTTGCATTTCATTTGATACATTCAATTCATTCTCTCACTCCGCTAATCCCAACATAATACATACTGTAGGCATCACTTTGGCGCAAGTCGATTTTTGCACTCTAGCAAACAATGCCTCCTGTTCATCGAAGCGTGAACACATACCACACAAAAATGATACCAAATGATTTGGGATAAAACACTCTTTCATAAGATGTATAATAATTTAAAAAATAATAAGCAAATTTCTAGGTGTAAACTTTTTTTTGACTCACACGGTAGTGATATATATTTCGATATAATAAAAGAGCGTGTACCAAATTAATGATATCCTCCATGCGCCTTTTCACTACAGCTTGATACCGTCTACCAAGCGAGTACAATGGCGGATATCTACCTTGGTAGTGAGGTATGGGGCTTCCGGAGTGGCTCTATCGTGGCCGACTACAATGTTCTGTTTGCCAGAGAAGACGCCGGTCAGCCGGTGGTCGTAAACGTGACAGACGCGACAGAGGCCTTCACGACTGCACTAGCTGCCGAGGCGGCCAACCTCGGTATAACCATCGATGATTCGACAATTACTGTTTCAGGTAAGAAAAAAACAAATACATTGCCCTTGCGTCGTTGTGTTGTTTATGAGGACTTGGCCAAATTGACCCGAGACTTACAGCCCGAGAGTATAGGCCTCGCTTCAATAGGCCAGAGGCCCTCTAGTGAGACCAACTTAATGTTTTCGTGAACGTTGTAAGACAACTTTTTGAAAGTTCATTAGACCTTCCCGTTCTTGTATAGTGTTGCCAATGATCCACATCGATTGCAATTTTTAATTGTAATCCTTCAAACTTTAATCAACTGTCAGTAGCTTATATTTAATTGAAGGATTTGCGATTTGGATAAATAGCAACTTTTATAATCTCAAGAAAACTAAAATGGTATCGGGAACCTGTCAACGGGTCAGGAGTTCCCCAATTGTGAAGGCTCAGAATTAGACCGTTGTATACTTGAATTTTATTCTAATTTCACCAAGATGACTACAATAGTTACAATTGAATGTTAAAATTATCACTGTAGTTTTGGAATTTTTTAAGAACTGAAATTAACCTTCATGCAGATTTCGACGAGTGTGCGTCGGCTGATGACAACGATTGTGATCCTAATGCCAACTGCACTAACACGGCAGGGTCATTCACCTGTGAATGTGACACGGAACTTTACGACAACTCACCGAATCCTGACGAACCCGGTAGACTCTGTATCGGTAGGTCCCCTCTCAGTTATACTATCATCTCTGACGTTTTCCTATTTATCATCACAGCTATCACAGCTGTCACAGTATAACAACTTCTGCAAGTAATCATCACGATTGGTGAATTCAAGTCTTTTTTGCTACATTGCTATGGTAGAAAGGTCGACGACGTAATTACACTTAAATATTTGAGAAGAAAAATTTGAAAAATGTTAATGAATTCCTAGATTAGAGGTATAGTACATGTAAATATACTGAGGTAATTCTTTTTGGAGCTAAATTTTATCGTTCTATCCTTTAAGATTCCTTGTCACAATATTTATGAATCAGCAAGGGTCTAATTATTGGCCTAAAACCATGGACCTACTAAAACATACTTATTTTCTTGTTTCCGCTTTTTGTCTTTCCACGCACAGAACAAAAAAATAAAATCGAAATTAAAATCGAATATTCCAAGAATAAGGGAATTATGGTTTGGTTGGCTAGGTCAGAATTAATACCATCGTTCTGTATTCATTCCTATAGACTTTCGTATTGATGATGTATTAATAATCATTTTCGTATTATCCATTTTTAGCTCCCTGTGATCCTGGCCTATGTACCCGACCCAACGAAATATGCAACCCAGGCGGCACTCCCGAAGCCGATAACCTATGTAAATGTATCGAGGGCTATGACTACACCCAATATGGCGATTGTGACCGTAAGTGAAATGACTTTATTATTGGATCAGCAATACAGAAAATTACGTCAGTATCCTAATCAATCGAATGTGTGGTAGACTATAATATTAGATAGCTTAGACAGATACCGAGATGTGATTGGTCCAGAGCTCGTCACGTGATATCAATTGCGAGGATCCAAATTGTTATATTTTCCTGGCCGGTCACTTTTCGGTGTTATATTAACCGGCCGGTGAAATGAATATATTTTTAATCAGTGTATGTCGCCCTCTTGAAGACTGTATGTCACCAATTACACACGTTACACCATTACCGAGGGTCATTTATTTTTTTCAATTTTTTTTTTTCATGAATTTTTTTTTCCCTTGAAATTATTTTTTCGACATTTTCTTTTTTTCCCAAAAAATGCTTTTTTGGGTAATTTTTTTTTTTCCCGAAAAATGCTTTTTTGGGTAAGAATTTTTTTTTTTCGATTTTTTTTTTTTCCCAAAAAATTTTTGTATAATTTTTTTTTTTTTTTGTAAGGTTTTTTTTTCTTTCTTGAACTATCTCGACAGATTGTTTTTCCGTAATTTCCGAGAAAAAAAAGGGGGAAAAAAAATTGAGGGCAATTTTTTTTTGGACCCCCCCCCCCCCCACAAAAAAGGGATATCTAATATAACAGTTATTGACTGGCAGGGGGTATATAACATTCTTTGGACCTGAAGGGAGTTATATTTCCTCTCATGATAATATTTTCCCTCAGCGCTGCGCGCTTCGGGAAAATATAACCACTTGGGAAATATAACTCCCTTCAGCGGTCCAAATAATGTTATATTACACCCCCTGCCAGTCAATAACTGTATAATATTTAATGAAATAAAATAGTAACTTACAGTACTCATGGCTTGAGTATTTACACAGTCCTGTAACTATATCTTATTTTGTGTATTTATTAATTTATTCATGGTCTGATATAAATTATGATTAGCAGCCAATGAGGGAAATGTTCATATTTTTCAAGCAAGTTTAGAAAATACATACAACACAATATTAAAAATTGTAAAACATATACAAACGCCAGGTGATACTTATGATACATGACCACTGTGCTTTTAGACATAAAATATTATTAATTACGTTTCAGTTAATGAGAATGAATTTGCACAAGTTAACCCTTGTCATATCGGATGTATAAAAAGACAGTTCAAAAAGTGCATGTCGAGAATGATTTTTAGACAATTTCATTAAAAATTGTAAGTTAACCACTATTAATGGCCAAAAATCAGTTTTAACAAATGAAGTTGGTCAGAGGTCCAAGTTTTCCTTTATTAAACTAGATATTAAACTCAACCCATTTTTTGAATTAGTAGAAAGCGGGGCTGTTAGTTGAAAGTCATTTTGGCGATGTTACTCGGGTATAATTTATACTTGCAATAGTATTAATAATGAAGCATAATGTAAATGTATGTTTGTGCACGTCTAGGCTTATAACCTTTTCCCTATCTTTCTTTCTTTTTCCCATTTCTACCACACAGCTATGGGTAAGTGTGAAAACTCTTTATTTTCTTATTTTGATTGATGGTCTCCTTTAGCTATTCAAACTTAATTGGGAAGTTCTACCGCAAGTTATCTATATTCCAAGATTATCTTGTTTCTGATTTTGACAAAAGATTTACTTTTATCAAACTATTTTTTTTTAAATGACGTCAGTTTGGAAAGTAGGGTTTACCAAATTGAATTTTACATGAAGTCAGGATTTGTCTATTATTTCGAAAAGATTGATACCACTAGATTTAACTTATACATTTAGACGCAGGCCATTTGTTTGTAGATTTTGTGATAGAATCCACTTTGAATCTGAAATAATTGAGTCTATACATCATTTCGTTTCAGAAAGTAGGGTTTACCAAAGTGAATTTTACATGAAGTCAGGATTTGTCTATTATTTCGAAAAGATTGATACCACTAGATTTAACTTATACATTTAGACGCAGGCCATTTGTTTGTAGATTTTGTGATAGAATCCACTTTGAATCTGAAATAATTGAGTCTATACATCATTTCGTTCGATTTAGTAAATTTCAATAACATGTGATTTTTGTTTAAATGCCGATTTCCTATTTTTTCTTCTAAATGCTTTTAAAATTTGCTTTCGTGTTACCTAAATTTGCCTCGATTCAATAAACTGAAGAATAATAACACGATATTTTTAAACAAAATTACTTTAAATTTCTTCTATTAACTACACATAAGAATAATTACATGAATGTTGATATATATATATATTTTTTTTAAACCTTTACCATTTGCTTTATTTTTAGCCCGTTCAACGGACTTCCGATGCTATCACTGCGAGGATTCCATTGATAACGTCAAATGCAACGGTCGTATGGTGAGCCTCAATTTATGTTTTTATGAATTTGTCGTACGATTCAGCACGTAGTGTCAGGACTTGCGTTTTAGCCTTGGTCACACAACGGTGATTCTTTGGCAAACCTAAACGATCTGGCACATTGTTTTGTCCCGAATAGAATCGCGGTAGAAATCGGAACCACCTCAGTCTAGCCATGGACCTACATATACTACGATGTACTACGATTTACTACGAAAGCTAATGTGGTTAGATTAGCAAGTGTGCGCTTGTAAAAATGACGCCTGGCTGGAATACTCCCCAGGGAGTGGAGAATGTGCATAAATTGTGTGCGGGTAAGCCTGAATCCAATGACCGGGGTAATAATATACTTATCTGTAAAGCGCATTAAGAGGGCCTCCGGTCCTGAAAAGCGCTATATATGAGAACGAGCTATTAGTATTATTATTATTATGGTCTAGCAAATCAATTTGGACTTCCTTAATCGTGGAGCTTCGTGGTGGTTCGTTGCGGTTCTTTGTGTTTATTTCTTGAGTGGTAACCTGCCCTTGCGCACGATGCAGATCGTCTTGATTCGTGGAGGTACTACGAACATTTCAAAATGTTTTGAACTGTCGTTGTGTCTACACGGAAAAGATGACTGCTGCTGAAAAGTTTCTGATTCTGATTCAATACCTTACATGAGGAGAAAATGAGTTGTTTCAAAGTCACGTTCTGATTGTTGTTGTTCACTGCAAAATAGTTAAATATGATTAATGTTAATTTTGTTAGGTCGAGTTATTTCCCTTTCTACTTCACATTTATTTCGCGAATCTAATTTTTGTATTCGTCATACAAGTAATTCTATTTCGAATAGCATTATAAAAGAAAGTAATGATAGAAGACAAATTAACGAATAAGGGAGATTCTCACTATCTCCATCAGCCGAAGTAACAATTGAAAATCTAATAAACAACATCGCCATCGGTGATACATCAATATTCGGACCATGTCCATATTAGAAATAACGTTTCACATGTAATGCTACATAATCATAACAAATACATTATTTTATATCCTATGCAGGAATCTGAAAACGGCACCGCCCAACAGTGTCCAAATCCGACAGACACGTGCTATCAGACTATACAGATGAACCCGGAAGGAGATGGTTTCATGATTAGGAAAGGTTGCATGAATCTGGTAAGAGACGATATAAACACTCTTTTCTGATCATTTTGTTTTCTCTGATCATCTTGGTCGTACTTGTACTTCATAGCCCTCTGTGCACACTTTTAAATTTCGAGCGTTTTTGTCTGTCTCGCGGTAAATCGAGTACTGTATGTGACGTTTGAAATCTCAATGAAAAGTAAAATTCCACCTTTACTCGATACACCTGGGTAGAGACAAGCAATGTGGATAAAATGACCTGTTGAGGGACATAAGTGCCGTGCCATCGATGGAATCAATGGTGATCATTCAGCATTTGAGTCGCAAACACGAACTAGTCTCAAGAAAGAGTGGGAGGAGGTATTAGGAAGTAAGAATACATTTTATAAATCCCTTGAAGAAAATAACAAATGGGAAACTTATTTTGGTATTGTTGTTCTTTTGATTTTTGGAAACTTTCAGTCAAGTTGTCGACAGCCGCTGTTGAAAAGCAACGTTTGGATAAAAAGGTCGACATTTTGTTTGCTTCTCTTTCATTTTGATAGGAGGACTGCTATGACGTGCTGTACAGTTACGAAGCCGACCCTGCCAAGGCGTCCTGCTTTGAGTACATCTTTCCTTACGGGCAGGACACTCCACCGGGCCCTGGCGTGCAGTGCCACTACTGCTGCAGCGAGTACTTCCCTCTCGATCTCTGCAACTATGACAGCATCCACTTCATCTACGGGACGCCTCGCATCAATAGCTGGGACCCGAGAATGAACTGGGATCTCTCCATGAACCTTGATGCAACAGAGGCACCCGAGAGCGGGTCACAGCGCCATCTACCGGTCTGCGGTGTCCTAAGCCTACTAGTCACCACAATACTGGCGCTCATGCTCCACTAGAGATAAGCTCTCAAATTCTTTTGTTCATGATTTTCAATTAATTTTAGGGAAAAAGTAAAGGGCAACAACAATGATTTCATGATTAGCAAGATGAATCTAAAGAGAAGGAACAAATGGGAGACACAGAACGAATTCAGTGTGCATACTTTAGCACCTATGACATATTTGCTTAAAGTTACAACGCTTCAAAGTGGAAAAATAATATTCATGAACACGTTCTTATCATAAGTATGGAGAGCAGGTGCTTCAAAACGGTTTTATTCTCTCTTTTCACGTTTAATTCACAAGGGATCTAGATTAATTTGTTTTCCCAAAAAGTGAGATAAATAAATTAAAAAAATTGGTAACGTCAGACATTGATTTTGGTGAATCTGTCGATTTTTGTCATATTTATTTAGATCAAATGTAAGCTTAATGAATTGAGAAAATGAAAACGAAAATATAACTTTTGAGTATCTTTCCTATATTCGTTATACGAAATGTAACAACTCAGGTTTTGAAAGCAACAGCTTAAATCTTATACTATTTATTTTTTTTGCTTATTTTTGAAAAAGTCAAGGCGGGTTTGTGTTCTTATTCAAACCTGCTACTAAAAAAAAATGATGTTCATTGAATAATGGTTCCCTTTTTGAAATATTATTTTATATTTATTTTCTTTTCGTACATTTTGTGTTGTCGTATTTGTTGCTTTGTTTGGCGGCATACAGGTGTTTAATGATCAGAAAGGGGAACCAAAATACAGACTGTAGGGGGGGGGGGGTGGAATGATCAAATCGGTGGAATGATCAAATCATTCTTTCAAACAGTGATTTTCCTGGATATTTTCAGATATTTCTTGGGATACGATATGAATGTAGATTTTTTGAGAAAAACAAGATATATACAGTTTGAATTTACCATCTTGATCAAAACTAGGGGCTTTTTTTTCGTCTTTTGTCTGTAAAATGTCAAGTTTAGTACATGTACCCGTATTTATATTTACTTTGAATATATGTATTTTATTTATTCCTCGAAAAAGTACATGTGGAACCATTTTCAGTACATTGAAAACGTTTATTTGAAGGAAATAAAGCGTGGAACAAAGTTTCAAAACAGCTTTTAGTTTATCATGCTCCTCATTGTTAGTCTTGCATTAATCAAAGAGTAGGTATCAGAACATGAAGAGACATACCTCCGAGATCATCTCCCTCATGTTTCTGTCTCTCTCTCTCTCTCTCTCTCTCTCTTTTCTCTCTCTCTCTCTTTGCATCTCATTTTTGTTTTTTCTTCTTACGAGCAAACAGCTATCGATGTGATAGCGAGAGTAAGCTTGAGAGAGGACGGCAAGGGAGTACAAATTCGGAGAGAAAGAGAAAGACTGGGAAGCCTAAGTCTAGTATAGATGGAGGAGGCAGATAGAGAGAGAGTGGAGAGGGGAGGGGAGAGAAAGGGAGAGAGAGAGAGAGAGAGACAGAGAGATGAAAGGGGGGGGGGGGAGCTAAAGAGGGTTTGATAATCCTTTTCCATGAGGAAAGCAATATTCAACTTGTTATTAACCTTTTCTTAAATCACGGATGTTACATAGATTACACTAAAATGTATGGTAATCAGTACATTTAAATAACATGATTTACATGATTAATTCTATTCGAATTTAAGTATCCATTTTAATCTTAAAAGAAAGCTTCTTCGAGTACTGCAAAAAAAGCTGATAAAGAATTCAGAGTAACGTAAATGCAGTCATATTATAGCCCCTGTGTTTACAATTTAGATTAGGCCTACAACTAAAGTCAAGTTATATAATTAAAAAAATATATTTTGTTCAAGAATACATCTTTGAAACAAACGGACTTCAATTCAGTGTTGAAATTCTACCCACTATGCATCAAAACCGTGTAGTATGGTTATAATAGTAGCGCAATACGGTCACTGCTGAAACTCTACTCGAATGTGTGGGACAATAACCACCTGGTTAAGCTGCTAAATCAAACAAAGTACGATTCAAGATAGATAGCGAGAGAGAGAAAGAGAGAGAGAGAGATTGAAATAGATATATACAGAGAGAGAGAGAGAGAAAGAGAGAGAGAGAGAGAGAGATTGAAATAGATATTATACAGAGAGAGAGGGAGAGAGAGAGAGAGAAAAAGAAAGAGAGAGGGGGGGGGGGGCGACGAGAACTACTGCAACAAAAAGTATACTGGATAAAAAAGACCAGCCATAACAATTCCTGATTTTCTAGTAGGGGCAATTGGATTTTATCAATGTGTTTTACTTGAACCAAATACATGTATCTCAAGTTTTCGGTATCGCTGTTACAAGTGGGTTCAATTATATATTCTCCGAGACATATTAAAGAGAGAGATAGAGAGAGAAAGAGAGAGAGCAAGAGAGAGAGAAAGAAAGAAAAAAGGAGATATAATTGCACACCTGCATGCAATATGTACTTAACGTGCACTCGTCTTTTCCCGTTGGGATAAAATTACGCACGCGCGACGCACAAACCAACGCACGACAAAGGTATACTTGCGGCTGGCTGGCGGATAAATTATTACGAGAAGTCGTTTTGGTACGTCGCATTATAAAGCAATTGATCTTTCTTGGCTCATGAACGACGGTTTGGGTTACTCTTTCACAAGGTTTCTTTCGGGAGCTTATGCGAGGAAATAACAGCCAGTGATTCTGACTAAAAACAAGGTAAGAAACGTTCTCCTTTAAATCTTTTATCTGATAATGATGACCCCATTGGCATTGCGCGATTTGAAACGTATATCATGTTTGAAAATGTAAGATGATGATTTTCTTTGTGTGGAGGTACAGGTGAACGATATTGCTCTTTTGTTGATTGTATCAATTACGTCATCTGATGACGAATGTTATCGTGATCGCGCGTTTCTTTTATTGTTATATTGTTATTTTTGTCGTTGTTGAATGAAAATTGACAGAGAAAGCAATATCGAAAGCCAGTGTTTTCTTTGTTTACATCCTTTCATGCATGAAACCACTTATTCCAATTACGAACCAAAAGAGACCAAAAAAAAAAAAAAAGAGAGAAAAAGCCAGAACCCGTTCAATGGCTCTGAGATCAATGAGTCTTTTTCTGTTCCGTATGATTCAAAAGCTTGACTATTATTTCTCTTTCGATTTTATTACGAGGTCAGTGGGATTGATATCGGGAATTTTGGCGTTGGCGGTATATCGTTTTAAACAGAGAAAGAGAGAGAGAGAGAGAGAGAGAGAGAGAGAGAGGAGGAGGAGAGAAGGGAAGAGAGAGAGAGAGGGAGAGAGAGAGAGGGGGGGTGCAATGGAGGCACTTTCCCACTCACTTACTAACACTGTTTCTTATCCTGGATTTAACAACGATAACAACAAAAACAACAACAATATAACAAATAATTGATAAGGATGATATTTTGACGACATCAATCTTTTCAAGAATTCATCTTTATTAAGACATTTTAACAATAATACAAGGTGCTCATTCATTTTTGTCAACACCACCCTCTTTTTACTTCCTCCTCCCTCATAATTGTATTCCCCTCTTATGCTCTCTATCGTTTTGTATGTCTATAAATATTATTTATGTTTATCTGTATTGTCTTCCTGGCTTTGTCTCCAGGCAGCTAGTACCTCGGCCCCCTTTTGTTTCTCTCCCCGTAATTAAATTATATGTGTAATAATTAACTCATTACTTTCTTACTGAACATGTCGAATTGTGAACAAATATTAGGTGACGTGAAGTGCATTTATTGTTAAAACAATGAAGATGATAATAAAAATGTTATTAATGCATTATAAGCGCACTTAGATCTAAATTTTACTTGAAGCCTACCCAAAGCTTCATTGTTGTGAAAGTGCCCCCAAGGGAAGGTGTGTGGGGGAGGGGGGGGGGGGGGTGGTGGTGCAGGTAGTCACTGTAGACGAGTTGGCCAGACAACGCTGGAATAATTAGAGCATGTAGAAGTCGATTTGCTTGCTATGACTTCAATGAAATTAGTCACACAGTTTCAAACTTTAACTCACCATAGTGGAGGTTTCGGGAAGGAACCTTTTTTTCGTTTTGCCTTGGCCTTGAACAAAGGACTGTCATATTTGTCCCAGTTTTAACATTTTTAGATTAGACTTTTGAACTGCATACTCCTCCCCCGCCAGGAAAGTTTGTTTCATCATTTCTGATCTCCTTCTTCTTCTTCTTCTTCTTCTACTTCTTCTTCTTCTTCTTCTTCTTCTTCTTCTTCTTCTTCTTCTTCTTCTTCTTCTTCTTCTTCTTCTTCTTCTTCTTCTTCTTCTTCTTCTTCTTCTTCTTCTTTGTTTCCTCATCCTCCTGCCCTTCTTCTTGTTTTTCTTCTTCTTGTTCTTCTTCTTGTTCTTCTTATTCTTCTTGTTCTTCGTCTTCTTCTTCTTGTTCTTCTGCTTCTTCTTCTTCTTCATCTTCTTTCTCTCTTTCTTTTTTTCTTCTTCTTCTTCTTCATTTTCTTTCTTCTTCTTCATTTTCTTCATCTTCTTCATTTCTTCTCCTTCACCCACTCCCGTATAAGGCTACCTAATCCGCCAAGCTCCATCTTTCAGTGCGTTTGTTAAAGAAAGAAAAATAATCGGTACAATAATTGGTATTGTTGACGGGGGTGAGAGTACGAAGTGATCAGAAAACAAAAAACAAAGAAGTGAGATAGAACGAAAATAAATTGTAAAGAGAAATATAGAGAGAATGCATATTACTTTGGCAGTTGCGTA